>JAXBDA010004348.1:0-29414 GCA_036023075.1 Gaultheria prostrata | reverse complement strand
TTGTTTTCGTGGAACCGATTGAAATTTTCAAAAATCGCGGTGTTCGTTGTTGTGCACTACGGTTTGGTGCTTATCGATTGAACGTTGATCATCATCGGAGAGAAACGGGGAGGGAGAGGAGAGGGGAGAATGATTTAGGGTTCCATTTTGGGTTTACGCTGAGTGTTGATTGATTGTGGAGAGAGAGGAAAAACGAGGGAAACAAAAAGGGTAAAGTAACCCTTAACCATGGTCAGTTGTCTATTTTTTTTTATTTTTTTTTCCTTTCAAGGGTAACCGGGTGGAGAGGTAGCCATTTTTTATTTTATTTTAATATTCAATGGCTGTGATTGATTGGCCAAGATCCAAGGGCTATAAGGAGGGGGGATAGGGTATCCCCCAGACAGGGGGGTGACTTGGAAGCAGTCTCCTAGATATAAATATATCAGTTATTTTTATAAGACTATATATTAAATATTGTGATAAATTTGAAACGGTACCCTAAAATATACTGATACCGATACATACCGAATTGTACACTGTCTAGTATGGTTGCAAAGTTAATGCTTGTGCACCATTATGTACCAGACAGTGTAACAGCCAACCAAGACAACCAATTAGGATGAGATGAATCCAGTGACTTCATGAATTTAGAACCCTCATTGATCCAATCAAAATTTGATAATGCTTGAGCACCGATTGAATCCAAAATCGCCCATAATAGCGTTTGTAAAACACGATTAAAATTTTGTTTAAACAAATTGAGTTGATTTATTTATCTAATTTGCTTTTGGAACACCGCTAGCCTATTTTCTACCGTGAAATTGGAGAGGAAGAAAGAAAGAAAAAAAAACGAAAATGTTATACATTGCATCTACATAGATACGTGTGTAAATACCGATACCCACCATCTATATACACCTATTGCGTTCCAGACTGGAAATGAACCTAATAAAAGTGAAATATGTAAACGTGGCAGAATATAAAAGCCGGGACAGAGAAGAGGGGCAGGAAAAAGGGGCAGAGGATCCCAAGCCCTCGAAGCCTTGATCAATGAAGAACAACGGTTTGTCTCTCTTCTTTTTTTCCCACATTTGTACCTTAATTTAGATTTTGAAAATGATTTTGCGTATAACACCTAAAAAATTAATGGAGTCGGAGCATAAAACAAGGAGGAACAAAAAAATAGACTTGGAAGTCAACCAAGCTTTGACTTTTCTTACATCAAAAAAAAATCTCGAAGTTGGAGGGAGTGACTAGTGAGGTACAAGTGAGGTGATTTCTCACAAAGACTTGATAGTTTGCCACCACTAACGGCTAGCGAAGATCTAAAAGAAGCTAAATTCCTACGCCTTAGCTTCAAGCGTAAGGAACATAACACATCGAACTGAACCACAAAACACAGTTGGTTGAATGAAATTTTCTCTTTATTGGCGAAAAAAAGAAAAACTAAATTTTACTATTTTGACCTTTGCAAATAATTTCAAAGTTGTAACTTGTACCAACTCAGCATAAAAAATACTCCCTCCGTCTCTTTTTAAGTGTGTTACTTGAGAATTCCAACTACTTTTCTCTCACATCAACTTTTACATCTACTTTCCATTACTTACCCTTATCAATATAATAATACCCACTAACTTTTCAAAACACACACTTATTAAGGAACAGCCCAAAATGAAAATGTACACACTATAAAAGGGACGGAGGGAGTATAGAAAGTCCACACATTATGTTCTCTACGAGAATTAATAATATTACAAATGATGTCATTGACATCGTGCATCGCTTTCAATATAAATTAGTTATTCTTTAGATTCGCAAATGGGAAAATAACTTTAACATGGATCTAATTTTTTACTCCATTAACCAAAATCCTATTTTGTCCCTGCTTGAGGGACCTAATGTTTACTGGTCGTTAACTTTAAGACTTTGATCTGTGCAAACTTACCTAGACACATAGTTATCAAATCGTCAACCGTCCTCCGACATTCAAAAAAGAACTTAATAATTGTACCAATAAAAGAAGTCACGGAGGTAGCTAGACCTTCTGCGCAACGTCCTAAATGGTAGCATTAGAGCAAGTCAAGAAATGGAGCAAAGAAAGTGGCTAGGTTATGGCAATCGCATCCAAACCAATGGTTAACCAAACTAAATCGTATCGATCAGAGCAATTTTTAACTGATGTTTTAACAGCGGTTATAGTTTTGGTTTTCATTTTGAAAAAACTGACCGATTCAATATTTGTTTTGCGTTTATATGATAACAGGACTGAAACTGAATTGAACCCAATCTGAAACCGAAATACAATACAGTTATGAAATAACCCTAATGTATTCATTTATATTATCCAACTTAAAGTTAGGGTTATGGTTAGTTTCGTTGTGAACTCTATGGTGATTTTGTCTGTGTTTGGAAGGTCACTTCGGATCCGTTGTCCCCATTTGGGGTCCTATTCCTCTATTGCTGCCATGTGGCACACTAAAAACCCTTTAATCTTTTCATTTTTTTTTACACGGAAAAACCCCTTTGCTCCGTTAGAATAAGTTTTCCGTTAGAATACCTTTACAAAGCGTTAACAAAAGGGCCTTTCACCTCTTCTGCGGAAAAAACAAAAGCCGCACAAACTATTGTGGTGGTTTTTGGAGTTTTATATTTTTGGGCTTTACTCTTTCTTTAGCGCTACATAAATATGCGGTTTAAGGATAAATGTATGAACTTTAATCGTCCACTTTAAATGATTAGTTTATATATATGCTTATTGATGTTTGATCAAAATATTTATTTGCAAACACACGAGTTTGACAAGCCCTACAAGTTGAATGATAACAATAATTTTTGTTGTCTTGTAATGCTTTGGAGCAAGTTTTTCTCCACTTTTTTTTCTTTGTCAACAAAGCAAAATGGTCGTTGGAGTGAAAATGAAATTGGTTTTAGCCTAGAACACGTGTTTAGAACTCTTGATTTGCCCAGAACACGTGTTTGGAGTAAAAAAATTAGAACACGTCTACATAAAATTAAATCATCTTTGTTGTAGAGAAATATTAGATTAAACGTGAATTTATGCACATGAGTGGTAAATTGGACTTTAGAGCGAAAGAATAAAAAAGAAAGAAGTGTGAAAGGGCTTTTGTTTTTTCCACAGAAAAGGTGAAAGGCCCCTTTTGGTTAAAGTATAGTAAAAGTAGTATGCTAATGGAAAACTTATTCTAACGGAGTAAATGGATTTTTCCGTGTAAAAAAAAAAAAAGAAAAGACTAGAAGGTTTTTGGAGTGCCACATGGCAACAATACGGGGGTAGGACACTAAAGGGGGACACCAAATAGGGACAACGGATCCGGAGTGGGTTGATTAAAATTCGGTGATTAAAATCATTGACCAATGGTATCAGTGAAAAACCTTACCGAGCCAGTAACCACTGGTTTATTACTCTGATTTAGAAATGAAAAAAAAAAAAAAAAAGCGCCAATTTTGATTATAGTTCTGATTTTGGTTTAGGTTTTACCAATACCCGAACCAAACTGCACAATTGCCATCCTTGGGCGTGACCATAGGGCTCCCTACCCACTGTGAAATGTCCAGTTCGAGCCAACTACTGTTCAGATGGACATGCCGTCATCACAACACCACCTAGGTACTAGCTAGATGGACAAAGAGCCCTCTATACTAGTCCTGCAAATGGAGGACTTGAACCTTGTTAGATTTCCTGCAGATGGTGGGTTCGAACCTTGTTGGATCGTGTACGGGAGAGAGGAGCATTTAAGCCCGCCATCCATACCTCGCTCTTATATTTTTGGGGGGGTCTGTATTCTCCTATCCAAAACCAATGCAGTATCTTGCACGTCGCTGCAATTCATCTTAAAAAGTCTCAGGTAGCACATGTGCACCATTTCAGGTCGACACCCATCAAGCACAACACGAGAAGTATGACTGAGATGAAACCAACTGACGAACAAAATCACAAGTATCCCGCCCTCAAGACCTGTGATTCTGATCTCAAACATCAATCTGGTAAGAACTTAGAACTGAATTAATTTCTTCAACTTTTGAGTTTTTTTACCTGACAAGGAAAGCTGTTTTTTCACTTCATTATCTTATCTTTTCCGGTACATTAACCCTTTCCCTCCGTAATGTCTCCACAAAAAACCCACGGCCTAACGTGATTGTTCGCATTATAGATCAAATTCATGTAGAAGAAGAGTATGACAATGCATAAGTGACGTTATTCAACAAGCATCCATTCAACAAAAAAAAAAAAAAAGGTTCAACAAGTATACGTGAAAACACCCAACATTCTATAATGAAGTCTAGCCATTGATGCTCCTGTAGCTGAGTGAGTATACATAGCAAGGGAGTTCACGATATTTACCCACCTTCTGAAACATTCAGCATGATTTAAGCCCTTCACTGGACTCGCCGAATATTGGGAGATCAATTAACAGATTCAGGAAATAACAAAAGAGTTCGCAAAATTTGGCTAACCGAATCTGAAACATTCAGTATGATTCAACCCCCTTCACCAGACTTAATCACATATCATCAAGAGGACATAAAAATGCAAAGAGATTATAAGTGACACAACTCGCATATCAACATACATAATGGTAATATAATAGCAAGTTTTGCATTAATTTCCCTCTGGAAGAAAAAGGGAAACAAAGAAGGCAAAGATTCCACGAGAAAAACATAGGCCATAATTTCCATGGCATTAGAGTTCAGAACAAGAAACACACCACAAAAGACTATAGGTTTATTCCAAACTAGAAAATCTCGGGGGCCTAAAAACCAACTCTCAGAAGCAAGAAAACAAAATGTGGCCTTTATCATCTCATCCGATTAGCATCAAGCTTGAACAGAAGCCATGTGGACAATCAAGTCAATCACTCGTGAACTACAAAAACAAAAGATTTTGCATCAATTCACAAACAGTTTCCAGTTCAACAAACTAGTAGTACTTGCAAAGATTCAAACTGCAATAACAATATTATACATAGAATAGTGAAGTACCTGTAACCCCATTCATTGTCATACCAAGACACAAGTTTCACAAACTTGTTACTCAAAGCAATCCCAGCCTTAGCATCAAAGATGCTTGACCTATATACATCAAACAGTAATCAATAACCACTTGATGGGGAAATCTATGGTGTCCCCTATACCACAATAAAAAAGCCACAAATAAAAATCCATGGTGGTGGATGTTGCGGGGTTGAACATGATAAAATACTGATGTTACAACTGGTGGGAAAAATGTTGTGAATCCTTGAGGTTTTTGGAAAGCCCTTTTGATGTAAGAAAACTTTACGATATTTGTGTTTTTTTGTAACACCATTTCTTAGTGGAAAGTAATGGGACATCATATGAGCTCCTTCTTAGGGGGGATACCATAAAAACTCCGAAATTTCATGTATGCAATGCAATTGACAAATACCGTAATCAACTACAGCATTAGAAAATTAAGCATAAAGATAATCTACCTGCTGTCACCCACGAAGTCTGTAGAGACCACATCGTCTTCAGTGTACCCCAAAATTCCTTTGAGTTTTCCCTCTGACTCCTCCCTGAAATTAACCAAGATACCAAGTAAAAGATCAGAAAACAAACCGAAGCAGCAAATCAAGGGTGTGCTGTCAAAGAGATTACATAGTAGGAAGTGTTATCTTATATATTGTTACCAAGGAATAGGAATACTGTGAGCACTTACTTGATAGCCTCTTTGATTTGCTCGTAAGTAGCCGCCTTCTCAAGCCTCACAGTGAGGTCCACAACTGAAACATCAACAGTTGGAACCCTGAAAGACATTCCAGTCAGCTTACCATTAAGCGCAGGCAGAACTTTTCCAACAGCCTGGGAGTGTAGAAAAAGTATTAAACACATTATACTCGATAAAAAGACCAACATAAGAATATGAAACGAATATCATACGAGGATAAAAAAACATAACTAATGTAATTTCATCTTAGGACTACGCAGAAATCCCACTTAATAATAACGAATACATTCTGACATCAGATCAAATCTAGGAGAAAATTAGCATATCAACCAACCTTGGCAGCTCCAGTGCTGCTTGGAATAATGTTGAAGGAAGCCGCTCTTCCACCCCTCCAGTCCTTGCTTGATGGTCCATCAACAGTCTTCTGAGTGGCTGACGGAATCCATTCAAAAGAAAATTAGACCTGACATCATAATTCGTAATTCAAATCAGCAATATAAGCATGTAAGCAAAAGCTCACCAGTGATGGAGTGAACAGTAGTCATAAGACCCTCAACAATGCCAAACCTATCATTGATGACCTGCCAAAAAAAAAAAAACAAAATCAAAATGCCATTCAACCATTGTTGATCTAATTTCAACTAAGAAAAATCATGTATCCAATTGTATGTAACCTTGGCAAGCGGAGCAAGACAGTTTGTAGTGCAGCTAGCATTGGAGACAATGTGAAGATCGGGCTTATATTCTTTCTCATTAACACCCATAACAAACATAGGAGCATCCTTACTTGGGGCAGAAATGACCACCTTCTTTGCACCACCCTGATCAAATCAGATTATCAAACAATTTAGCCACTTCACAGCAAACAAAAATCAAACACTTTAAAACCTACGCACTAAAAAACTAACTCTACTATAAAACCCTATCACAATTCCCGAATAACTTGACCTTACCTAATTGGCAAAACAAAATAAACCCGATTATATTATCTACTCGAGATACAAAAATCAACCACCCAAAAAGGAGATCAAATAGAACCTTCAAATGGGCAGCAGCCTTGTCCTTGTCAGTGAACACTCCAGTAGACTCAACAACAAACTCAGCTCCGGTTTCGCCCCATGGGATTTCTTCCGGGTTCCTAAACATTAGAAAACATAAAATACAGAATTTGATCTGATTCAATGTGATCCGAATGCTGTAAAGCTAAAAAAAGTGGATGAGGAAAAGGCATAAATACCTGTGGCCGAAAACAGTAACTGGTTTCTCACCAAAAAGAAGGGTCTTAGAGTCCTTAACCTTAAGCTCATGATGCTTCCACTGGCCGTGAACACTGTCATACTTGAACATATATGTCTGCAGATATCCCAACATCCCGATCACAAATTATTCACTTCGTTATCGGTACTGGTTTTAACAATTAAAAATCAAGTTCATCTAAAACTTAATCCAACAGTTCATACTAAAGAACCCATTTTTGTGTATCGTGAAGATTTTATGTTCATCAGAAAAATCAGAAGATCAGATCAGATCAAAAGTACAGAGTGAACACGAACACAAATAATAGAACAAATACATATATGAAATATTCATGTTATACATATATACACGAACATACCATGTAATCAGTGGTGATGAAGGGATCGTTAACAGCAACGAGTTCAACATCGTCTCGCTGGAGAGCAACTCTGGCTACAAGACGACCGATCCTTCCAAAGCCTACACAGATTTCATCACAAACCAACCGAAATGAATAACAACACAACACTAAACAAACAATCGATTGAAAGAAAATGGTAAATCAAACGAAAACAAGAGTAGAAAGAGTACCATTGATTCCGATCTTGATCTTCTTATCAGAACCTACAACAAAACCCACCAGAGGAAATTAGAAAATGGATGTGAATATGACGAAACTGAGAGCAAATGCACAAAAAGATGAAGGTGATCTGTAAGTGATTACCCATTTGTCTAGAGAGAGAAAGGAGAAAAGGGTTTTAGGTTTAGAGGGATAGAGAGAGAGACTGGAAGATTGTGATGAGAGAAGTGGAGTGATTGGGGGATTGTTGTAATAGTTTTTTCTTTTTCTTTCTCTGTCTTGGGCAAAAAGAAATTATTTCGCTGTCTTGGGCAAAAAGATAAGTATAAATTCATTTCTTTTTGAAGGGAGACAAAAGAAAAGTATAAACGCCATTTTTCAAATCGAAGATTCGAAATGGTAAGAGCATATTTGGGAGCCAATTTTTTTTATTTTTTCTTTTTGGCTGTTTGGGAGTCATTTTTTGGGAATGAGTTCTGCAAAATTCACAATCTAGAGCAGAAGTGAAAAATAGGTTGAGAGAGCTTTTTGTCTTTTCATTTTCTATTTTTCCCATTTTGATTAACAAAAAGACCTACATAATGTATTCTGCATATATCTCCCAGCACTACTTCTGTTTCAAAATGTATTCTGCACATTTCTCTCAAACACTCATATCAAATCCAAAATACATTCTTACCATAATCCAAAAAGTTAAAAATGAGGCTCCCAAACACTCCTATGTGATAGGAAAAAAAATTCCATTTCATAACAAGCAAATAGAAATGGTAATAAGTGTATAGAAATGACGACATCCGTGAGGAATATAAGTATATTCTTGAAATAAAAAATATGTGTACATAATTTCCATTTCGTAACAAATTTTTTTGGTCAATATGATGGCTATTAAAAAAAGAATTTTATAGTGAATTTAATAAATTCTTTTGAGCACTTTTTTTTGAAGATTTTTGAACAACATTTAAAGATGAGAAACGCTAAAAAAAAAAAACAGTTTCTTATGCACCTTTTAATAACACTTTTTAAGACACTTTAACACATTAAAAATATTTATTTTTTCCTCTTCCTCCTTTATTTACAATCCAATGGATTCCTTTAAAGATATAGAGAGGTATTTGACCATGCAAAAAAAGGTAGTGAAAACTTTCAACTACTCTATTTGAGAGGGCGAACTTCATCTCTAGTCCGCCAAAGTATTTATTTTTTTTTTTTTATGCAAGTGCAATTTGGTCTACAAAGTCTTGATAGAGACAATTTAGGACAAAATGTCCTAAAGGTATGCATTCACAATGGACTTTTTCTTTTTCTTTTTTTTTGTTCTCGGCTCTACAACGGGCTCTTAAAAATAGCTCATAGATGAGACTTCTAATATTTAGCGCCTCATTTGCTCAATTATGATTTTCAATGAACTTTCCATAGAAGCTCATAAGGATGACCTTTTAACATAACTCATATTCCTACCATATTAGTTAAAAGGGAGTTGGGAGTTGAAAGTTATTCCGACACCTCATATACTTATGTGGACATCAACCCTGAGGAACCATTCTAACAGTTATTCCGCAAATTTGATAAAAGTGAGCTCGGTAATTTGTGAGAATCATTCCGACACAAATTAGAAACAATAGAGATGTAAGAGCATCTCCAGCAGATCTCTCAAATACGGAGTTTTAAGTTTCAGAAAATTTGACAGATTAAACATGAAATATGCGCTCTAACAGATTCCTCAAACACCAAATAATTTGGAGTTAACCCTTCAATTTTTTTTTCTCTCTCCTTAAATTTGGACAATGCTGCTCACCCTCAAACCTAAACATCTATCTATATTAAAAAAACAAAGCGATTTTGTTCAAAAATGTCTAAGGCATATAAACAGAATAATGTGACGGCTGTCCGACCATGTTATTATGCGATGGTCGTAGCCGTTGGATATTCTTTTCTATAGGGAGACACATTGAATATTCTCATAAACCTATATGATGAGTTGGTCTCAGTCATCTGTAAGAGAAATTTGATGGTCGAAGAGTTTGCTGGATTCTCTAACCTCTAAGAGCATCACCAATGGAATAAATCAATACATCTAAATAACTAAAGTTAACAATGTTTGTTCAAAAATTGGCTCACATTGGCATAATCAAAGATAACAACTTTTTAGCCAATAACCAAATTTTGGCAGTTGAATAATCAAAAGTAACAACATTTTCTCAATAACCAAAACTCAATAACCAATTTTTGGGGACCACACCCTATTTATAAGTCTTTTTTGGTAGAATGAATTCAAAAGAAACAACGTTCTCCCTCCATTTTTCAAATACTTACTTCAAAACTCAATTTTTTTGCACTCTCTCTAAAAAAATTGAAATTATAAATAATAATAAAAATTGAAAATATGTTCAAGATTGGTCTCATTTTAAAGGTATTGTGAATATCTTTTAAATAGTACTAATATTATTAAAAATATATATACAAATTTAAAATTGTGCCCATTTTATGAATAAAAATATAGTGAATAGTACTTTTTATTTATTATGGACACAAAATACCATTGTGACACTCCACATTGTTAACTTTATAAATGTCTTGTATGGATAATCAAAATCTGATATGGCAACTTTTGATTATCCAATTTTAGTTATACCATTTGTGATGCTCTAAGGCTGATTCTGGAAAGAAATAAAGGAATGAATAACTTTTTCTTTATATTCACCTTCTTTTTTTTCTAGTGTACAAAGATTAAAAACCAAGCAAGAAAAGAAATACTCTGTAAATAAACCTACCTTTCTTTTCTTCTAGTAGTTTCCAAACAAAAGCGTGGTCGAAATGGAAATGATAAAGGAAAATATTATAGGCAAAGTGTCAGATTCAAAGGCAAAGTTTGACTTTTAATTACTACATTTTTGCATGCGGGCTTCTAATTGAAAGTTGACCATTCCAGGTAGGGACCTAATTTACGTAAAAATAAACTTTGAAAAATCAAACTGTCAATTCTCACACGCGTGACCCTTTATGTCATCTACAGAATTGCTTTTATATTCTTCTAGTAGTAATTCAAGGCCTTGTTCGTTTTGGATTTTCAAGAATCGGTTTTCTCAATTATTATCCAATTATTACTTTTATTTTTAAATATTGTTTTTATTTTTCTCTCTATCTCTCTCTAATCATTAATCCCTATTTTTTTTTTAATTATTATCTCTATTTCTCCCTCTAATCATTACAAAAACCAAAACTCAAAACTCAAACCAAACACAACCCAAATGATTCCAGGAGCATGGAGATTATCAATACTACTATGAAAATTCAAACCGTAAAAAGTAAAAACTCAATTACTTAGTACTCCATTATTTTTGAACGGAAAAACTCAGTTAGCACATACAAAAACCATACAATATTTCTGTTTTTCTTAGATCTTGATTTTTGGACTTTAGGAAATAACTTAGCGAAGGAAATGAACTCCTTCGTAATATATTATCTTCACCTTTGTTTCCAAAGGCGGAGGCATGCATGGGCTGTGGTGGGCTTTAGCCCAGGTGGGGGTGAATAAAATAGGATTTTTTTATTTTTTTTAGAAAATTATAGATCAATAAGTTTTAACCTACCTTTTTCCTTTTGTGTAGCCCAACCCATTCTAAAATGAACACCCACCAAAAAATTAAATGAACACCTACCCAAAAAATTGCCCACAAATTAAACCCCTTTAAATAATTCAAACATGTCGAAGTTGGCAAAGTTCTTTTTGTTTATGTCCATTAAGTCCATAGGAAAAGTTCCACTGCCCAAATTACCACAATACACACAAAAAAACAAAAAAAAAAAAAAAAAACCTCTGGTAAGTGGTAACGATTTCCTGAGCGATATGTCCACCATTTATGAATTATGCCGACGATTAGAGTTGAGATAAAAAAAAGTCAAAGAACTATCAGTTCGTCGAAAGGTTGATTCGTCTTGTTGCAACTCTTCCTGTTACCACGACAACTACGGAAAGATCATTTTTAGTTATGAAGCATGTAAAGACTGATCTTCGTAATAAAATGGGGGACGATTTTCTTGCGGATTCAATGATTATCTTCATTATAAGAGAAGACATTGATCACCCAGATTCGATAATAGATGAATTCAACTCTCTAAAATATCGTAAAGTCCAACTTCAATGGTGCAAGTTTTTTTTGTAATTTTCTTTGTGTATTTTTTAACATTTACATATGTAGGTATAAGTTTTGATTAGCTCCGGGTAAATTAGTGTCCTAGCTCCGCCCTTGTTTGTTTCTGTTCGATGTTTGTTTGTTTTTTTTTGTATATATATACGTAAATTTATATGTAAAAGGAATTCGTTTATAAATATGAGAACCGAAGATGAAAAAGGAATTCCACAACCAAATCAAGTCTAGCACTTATCTTTTACTAATTTATTTTATAGTACTCGCACCATTTATTTCCGGTACATTTCCATTTCACTCAACCTGTTGAGTCGTTTAGTTTCATGTCAAATCTAGGGTTTTTTTTTGCTGGAGTATTTTTTTTAGTAGGATGTCAAATCTAGTTTAACCTAGTTTATTTTCATTTCTATTTCCTTGTACTTCAACTTTGTTCAGCCTTTTTAATAGTCCTCTTTATTGAGGCAAAAACATGAACCATACAGGCTCTAACCCCTAGGCCGTGCACTCCAATCAAGTTATTCGCACCTACATTGAATTAAACTGCACTCCAATCCAATCACGTCCCCTCAGCCATTCACTCTTGCATTTTCCGCTCCTGCCAACACGGTAAAAGAGGGGGGAATCACCAATGGTGACTCCACATTACCAATAAGGGGGTCAGCCCACCCCATGGAGTAAATAAAAATACTACTAATTATATTAATTTATTTAAAATATTCATAGATGAACCCCTAAATTTAGTGGTGACACCACTAGATAACTCCTAAAAATTCACAAAATTTGCTTCTTTGTATAGTTTGTTTGAATCATTGTCACTCATTTTGTTATTTTGATAATTAAAGAGAGGTTAATTTGTCTTTGCGAGGTTGAGCTTTAAATATGATTTTTGTTGGAACAAAATTTTTAGTTGCCATTACTGTAATGTTTTTCTTTGATTTATGATTGATGTTTATGAATAATCCCACGCTTTCGAACTCCTGAAGTCGCCACTGGGAATCACTATGCCAACATATACGCACTAATTCCTAAACGACCATATAGGGCCGTAACTCGAACGGGCCAGGGGTCTTGTCCAAGATGTGGAGAGCTTCTCCATGCCCAGTAATAACCTCGAGGTAAAAGCCCAAGCTGAGTCCGCCTTTAATTTTCGCTCGAGCCCAGACCCGTATCACTTGGACAAGACGTAAATATTTTTGGGTGGGGCTCCAGTTGGCCCCATCCAACAGTGATAGAGCTCAAGAGTGGGGAGGTGGCAAGTGCCACTCAGAGTTCAAAAAAAAAAGAAAATCACTATTTTTGCATTGCAAGACAGTGTTATTCTTTAAAATGCGTGTATTATTTTTGATACTAAGCAGATTGATGAGTGATTAATCGATGAAAGTCTATAATTTTTGGGGACTAAGCATGTTATTGGATAATTAACCTATGAAAATATGTATCCTTTCATATACTCCCTCCGTTCCTTTTTTAAATGTGTATAATGGGAATACGTGCATTTTCAAACCCCTAAAAAATGTATTTTTCTATACAATTTTATGTCTTTCTTTACACCAAATTAAAGTGCTCAAAGAATACTTTAATTTGGTGCAAAAAAATTTCAAATCTTTTGAGTAGAAATACATTTTTTTACGTCTTAAAAAATATACGTTTCCCAAAGCACACATTTAAAAAGGGACAGAGGGAGTATTATAAATAATCAATCTTAGAATATTGTACATTTTTTTTATACTAATTACTTCATTCGCCCGTAATGATAATCCACTACCAAAAAAGCTCTAATTTTCTTAGAAGAAAGTAAAGCATCTCCATGCATGATTTATACATTTCTTGACATAATGCTGGGAGTCTGATCCGCCTGAGGTTCTTCCCATGTGCGCATAGGCTCAATCCGTTGGGGAGTATTCAAGGAGTCCGCCACATCACATAGACCCAATATACAATGATGAACCATATCCACTTAAAAGGCTAAGTCCTGTAAGTGGTGAGTTATCCAATTGTATCTTAAGGTCCAACCATTTTTCTATTTTTTCGATGTGGGACTTTATCCTTCACACATGTTATCAACAATCTCCCCCTCATGTGTGAACCATGCATTGGGCCTAGCTCCCTCTCGATTGGATCCACTTGACTCCCCCTTAATTCTTGATATATCTCTCCAACACCGTGTCCTAACCCGAGCCATACTCCACGAGAGCCACCTTGCTTGCCTGTTAGGTGCCGCACACACTAGGAATTTTTCTTCCTCCATCGAGTGTACCCACTCCACCGAGAGCCACCTTGCTGCCGGCCACCTGCCACACGCACCAGGAATTTTCTTGCTCCATCAAGAGTTACAATGGATTTTCCCGCTCCTCCAAGAGTCTTCGTGCAAGCCCACAACCACCGATGCTTCCAGGAGAGTCTGCCCATAGATCGTCCGCCATCGGTTCTGATACCATTTGTTGGGAGTCTGCTCTGCATGAGGTTTTTCCCATGTGCGCATAGGCCCAATCCGTTGGGGAGTATCCACGGAGTCCACCACATCACATGAATCCAATATAGAATGAATGACCAATATCCATTTAAAAGGCTAAGCCTTGTAAGTGGTGAGTCATCCAATTGTATATCATGGTCCAACCATTTTTCTATTTTTCCGATGTGAGACTTTATCCTTCACACATGTTCTCAACACATAAAAATAAAAAATTAATTGAGATTTTTATCCAAAAATTGCATGTTATTTTATCCGAGTCCAAATCCTGGCTCCATCTCTACCATTCAAGTTGTTCCCCTGCTATTAACCCCAAGTTTGAAAGCACGTCTAAGACTTTTAAAAATAAGATCCATACCGCCTTAGAGCATCCACACCAGTTGCCATTTTATTCTTGTCATTCTCAGTTTTGACCTATGAATAGTGTCATTTTGTAAAAAGAAAAATCGCAATGGTGCTACGGTGCTGCACCCATGTTTTGCTATATTTTGGCAAAATTAGCTGTTTTTGGTTTGAAGTTTTGAGATATGTTTTTTAGCTAGTGTTTGGATTTTGGAAATGAAAATAATAATTAGAGATAAGAGTAATGATTGGAGAGAGATAGAGAAAGAAATGAAAATAATGATTAGAGATAGGGTAATGAGTGGGTAGAGATGTGTGAGTAATGATTGGAGAGAGGGAAAATGAGTAGAGAATTTTTTTTTTTGAACAAACTTTCATGTATAATTTTTTTAACTACCAATTTTCAATCCCCATTCAACACTTAAATGATTCGAACTGTTTATTTCTTCAAAGTTGGAATTTGCAGGGTGAAAAAAATTGCATTTGGAGGGTGGTTAGGACCCTCAGATTTTGGTCATCTTACTTCATTTGGTTTTAGTATGTGTCTTTCGTACCTGTGTTGCATCTCCATCGATTCTTGGCCCCTATAAGGTCCATCGAATTCATAAATTAATGAAGACCTTTGTCCTCAATCAATTTAGCTAATTTCTTACCATGACCCTTCATACAATATTTCAGAAAAAATGAATGACTCGGATCATTTATGTGGCATCTTGGATCATTTACGTGGCATCTCAATGTGGGTCCCACTCACCCTCCAAACACTTGATATGTGGCGGCTATTTCTTTTTCCTCTCTCTCTCTCTCTCTCTCTCAAAATTCTGAAATGGCAACATTGCCATATGTGTTGCCACTTTTGAGATAATTTTTGGCAAAGTTGGTGTGGCACCCTTTATTTCCAATTTCTTGCCAAGTTTGAGAAATGGCATCAAATCCTTCCAATTTTGGCAACCGGTGGTAGCTCTAAGCCTTAAACATTCTTGGGCCGGGCTCCAGTTGGCAGCCCAAAGTTTGAAAGCGCGTCAACAACTGACTTTCAAACGGTTTATGGCGGGCATAAACTACCATCTAAAGAAAGTACCCCAAATTTTGGATTAAAGGTTTAAATCAGCCATGCCCCCTCTTTTTGAGTCTAACCACAGAAAACTGTGGCTAATAAAATTTCTCTCTTCAGAACCTTCCCTTATTTTGCGGCTATGTATCTTTACATTTGCATATATATAGGGAGATGGAGATGGGCACAATCCAATCTTGTGCTTCTCTGAGGAGTAATTCTGACTTGGTGAGAGGTGGAGAATATCTCTTCTCTCTTCCCTCTTGCAGCTTTGTCAATGGCTTCTTTCAAATGGATTCGGCCCGAGGTATCTACATTTTCAAGCCTTGGAAACCTATAAAATAGGACCTGATTTTGGTTTCTTTTTTGGGTTTTACATTACTAATGCAGGTTATTTAAGACGATATTTCACGGCCCATTTTTCGAAAATTCTCATTTCACCATCTCTTCCTTTTGTTTTTCGTATTTATAGGTATATCCCCTCTTGGCACCAGTTGGTGTAGTGGTTGGCATCTGTGGGATGCAACTGGTGAGGAATATATGTACCAATCCTGATGTGAGGTACATCCCTTCTCAACCTGTTTTTGAGTCGGACTCTCCTCTCCAATTCAAGAATATGATTGCGAAAAATGAGCTTGCTTGACCGGTCTCTATATGAACAAATCCCTTTCAGTTGATTCCTTAAAAACCATATTCACTGTCCGTTGTAAACGATTTGTCCATACAGATATTGGTTTGCAATTTGCAATCAAGCTGATTTTTTTGTAGCCACATGCTTGAATAGTTGAGTTTGGTGGGGTATGTAGGGGAGCTTAACCGGTTCCCTTTTATGCTCATTTCATGTCTCATATCCTCTTTGACAATAATTTCGGGGTACAAAGTGTTGGTGATATTACAGCAATAAACACCAAAATAAAATTACAGTGAAATTAATCAGTCTGAGTCCCTATGTGGATTCAAATCCATTGATAGTAGACTTAAATGCCTATTCATTACACTATACAAAATTGTTTTGGTATCCAACTGATACAGAAAACTATCAACATGTTGAATTGATTGATCCGGATTCCATATTCCAGGGTTAACAAACAGAACAGAGCTGCAGGAGTGCTTGAGAACTTCGAGGAGGGGGAGAGATACGCACAGCACCCGGTGAGGAAGTTTTTGCGAGGCAGACGCCCTGAGGTCATGCCTTCTCTCAACAAGTTCTTTGCAGATCCAAAGTGAAGCAAGTGATCGAATGTATTGAAATATAAAGACTAGTAACCACATATTGATGTTGTTAAGTTGCTATTTTTTCAATCCACCATCGCGAACAAGTAACAAAAGAATGTTTCGTAGTTGAATTCCTGTTCTCTCATTTTGCTTCCATGGTTAGAATGTCCAGTGATTGATCATGGTGATTACATGAACCGTATAACTTTTCGGTAGTTCAAACAAACTTGCAGAGAGCAAGGAACCATGTAATACATATCTTATTTACCTCACAACATGATGGGATCACTTTTCGATCTTACATTATTCCTTTTCCAGCACTACATTAAAAAAGAAAAACTCTAACAAAGCTTCTGTGTGGATCTCGGATTTGCATCATAAGGAGTAGTGAGGGGAAAACAACTTTGCTTACATGAAATCGGCAGTGCTGAGGGAGTGTCAACAGATTAGACAAGAAATCCCGATGGAAGTTCGTTTTATAATCAACTCCTAACCATGGTTAATGAATGACTCTGTTGAGTCTATTGACAAAGTAGTTTTTCTCATGACTCAGAAATTGTGATTAAATAGCAATATCAATCATACATCTCCATATAAGTATCAATTTACAGGTTTGGAATGTCAACCCTGTATTCCCTAAGTAGCTAACTATTCCCGTCATTTTATTCTAGTAGTAAATGAGCTTTCATCTCACACCAAGTTAATGCCGTGTGCAATTGCTCTGTGGTATAAAATGTTTGGAACCATTTGTTTTGGACGAATCAAGTCAGATCCTATTGATGGTTACTGTTAGACGACCTACTCAAGAATTCTGTCACCAGCTTTGAGAAAGCAGAAGAACTATTCTTCAACAACTCCTTTGGTGAGTCATATTCCACAACCTTTCCTGCATTGACAAAAAGATTGCAACATAAGCAGTTTGAGCTTTTTCATGTTGCTATTACCCAGTCGTGTGTTGATCCTAGTTCCTACACATCTGGTGCTTAGGGTGTTTGTCGCAGCTTAGATTTTCGTGAAAGATGATTCTGCTAGAAATAAAAGCTAAAAGCATCAAAGTAGTATTTCCGGGTGATCATATTTTTTTTAGCTTACTTCAGCTTTTTTTTTTCCCCCAACAATCAGAAGCAGAAGCTGCCACAAACACGCCCATGTTTCACAGTAGGAAATGAAATGGTTATGTATGGAATATCTAGAAGTCACTTGTGAAAATTTGTTGGTCATTTGTCTGCCCTGATTGAAGTTTCAGAAAGTTCTAAGGGACAAAATGAGGTGAAAAAGTTAGGAGTTTAATGAGTTTGAAGAAGCATGGTGTTTATCTTATCATTGGGAATTCGTCGCCTTACCTTGATCAAGAACCAGAACAAGATCATTGTCGATGATGGTGGGTATCCGATGAGCCACTGTTATAACCGTACACCTGCTTGTTTCTTCTCTGATTCTTCTTTGAATCACATTGTCCGTTGCTGTGTCCACGGATGCTGTGGCCTCATCCAAAACCAATATTTTCCTCCTCTGCAGCAGCACCCTAGCAAGACACACAAGCTGCCTTTGTCCCATACTCCAGTTTTCTCCATCTTCTTCAACTGTGTCAATTCACCAAAAGTTCAAGTGCATACTAAATGGTTACTGAAGTTGAAGAAAGCTAAAGGGCTACCCAATTCACGAGGCTTCTCATGTAGGGTCTGGGGAAGGGTTGTAGCAAGGAAATTTTTTTGTTTCCACTCTCCTTACCTGGCATATCAAGAAGCCTCTGATCCTGTCTTACTATATCTGCAAGATGACATTTTTCCATAACCTACCATGGAAAGATTGGTGAGAGAAGTTAAGCTTCATATGCATCTTAACATTCAAGAAAACGAACTTATTTATTTCATCTTATATAGACTCAAGTACAAGTACAAGTACGAGTAAGTTTAAATGTCGGGCAAATCTAATTCTCATATCCAGGACAGGGAGACACTTTACTATACTCGTATTTTAAGTCCTCTATCTTATTTTATACTGTGAAATGTAAATTGTTCCTACAAAGTGTCATATATCATTTCATCTATATAGTATAGAATATGATTGTTCTAAGCATAGTTCTGCAAGAACTTGACTGCTAAATGTGTTTCCTATCTGAATGTGACATCCCGCACCATTAGCCAAGTATCCATTATCCGACAAGGGTACTTCCATGTGTCCATTTAGCAAAGAGTTTATTTTCTTTGATGCAATTTGGTGTACCTTTGTCGGTTGTTTCAGGCAACTTGCCAACCTTTTTCCCTCCTAATATTTTTGGCTTAGCTCGTGATTTTCGGAGTTGTAAGTTGTTTGAGCCGATTTAGGTGGGATAAACTCTCTTCAATGATGTTTTTTTGCCATCTTCCTTTTTGACTCGTTGTACTTTGTGCTGAGTTAATAAAATTTATACTGTTTTCTGATACAAAGACAGAGAGCTTATTCTTACCTCCCAGATTTCATGATCTGAATGCTGCTGTAAAGGATCAAGATTGCTCCTCATGGTTCCCTGAAATAGTGTTGGGTCTTGTGGGATTATACTCAACCTAGACCTCAGATCTTGCAATCCAATCTTAGTAATATCTATTCCATCAATCAGAATCCTTCCTTCTATGGGCTCCACAACTCTGAAGAGGGCTTGAATTAGAGTAGATTTTCCACTTCCGGTTCTTCCCACAACGCCAATTTTCTTGTTTCCAGGGAAGGTACAAGTGATTCCTTTTAAAACTCTAGGGAGAGAAGGGTCATATTGGACATGGAGATTTTCCAATTGAATTTTTCCATTTATTGGCCATTCAGGCTCCGGTCTGCAATTTTCAATCACTAATGGAGCTTCACTTGGTATATTGCTGAATTGGAGAATTCTCTCCACAGAAATCATTTTGTTCTCGACGTTGCATAGGTTCCATATGACCCAAGCCTGAAGAACATTTAGATTCAAACCATATGTAGCTACCAGTCCTGCCAAGCCTGTTATCAGATAGCAAAAATCCATCTGATCAGAATTCATCTCTCATGGCCATCCATTAGAATCAACACAACCTTTTCTTCGAGAAAGAAAATGATTTACACACTTTGCGAACAAAAATGTAAGGTAGTTCCTATTAGCGGATAGAACTATGTGTGATTGTCTAAATAATATGTTCCTTTAGATAAAAAGACCAAAGGAGGTGAAGAAAGAAACTGTCGAATAATAGTTTTTGCATGCTCCTTTAAGAATTTCTGTCCCCATGAATATGCTTATATAAGATTGATCAGAGGAAACTAATCCTTCTGAGAGTTAACTTGGCATATCAATTTTCTAAAAGACACACTCGCGAACAAAAACGTAAAATAGCTCATAAAGAAGCAGAGAAGCAGCTTACTTGGTTCAATGGATGACCTTGGTAGGTTAACCAAGATGACGAGAACAAAGAAGAAGACAAGGTTGAAGAGAGAGTTGATCCGGACACAAAGCCACTCCATTGTGGCAGAATTGTGAAAAGCAACGCGAGAGTACTCATCAACCAGTCCTAGAGTTTTCTCGAGGAACCGATCTTCTTGATTGAAGCAACGAATTGTTGCAGCCCCAGTTAAGGATTCTGAAAAGTGTTGCACGATTGGAGCTTTTCGAATCCCAACCATCCTGGCTAATTCTCTTGCAGTAGTGATGTAGTAACACTGCACAAAATTAATTGATACTTCAGCACTTATGAGATACAAAAGAAACAAATCAAAGTAAAAAATTTCGTTTCCCTAAATTATGAGGATTTTATCTGAGAATAGCTAAGGATTCTTAGAGAGACTCAACTGCATACTTTATCTGATTCATAGGCTATGTCATAGACCATCTCTTGCCTAATATGAAACTTCATTCATAGTTATCCTGTAAACTTGAGTCCTCAGTATGTTTCCTAAGTAAATAGCCAACTAAAGATGTGTCCCACATTTCTCGTGCTCGACACGATACTTCAGAATTTTCAAAGAGTACATGTAACGTAGTTCTTGGGTTATGGGTATTTTACTTAATTGGTAATATATTTTCCCCTAGACTTGGGAAATGCAAGCCATGTAAATATTGAAGTGAAGACTTCGGAAATGCAAGAAATGTAAATATTTTGAAGTGAAGTTGGATCTTGCCTGGTACCACATGGAGATCCCCAAAATGGCAACGAAGAGAAAAAAGACTTGCCACGCGATTTGGGACATAAGGACGATGATACTTAGCAGCTGAATAAGAGCAAATACTAATCCGGCCAATCTGTAAGGAATGTCAGTGTCCACTAAGCTTTGATCTGTTGAAGCCTATTTAAAAGAGCCAAGTGGATCATAAGTGGATGGAATCAACTTTTAACAAACTGAAAAAAGCTCACTGCTATAATACTGACCCGGTTGAGAATCCGGCTTGAAGGTGTGAAGTCAAAGAAAGATAGCGGTGCTCTAAAAATGGATGTAATCATTCCAAGGAATAGACGTTGAGAAGTCTCAAGGGCAATTGTTGACAGCAAAACTGCCCTCCCCAATATGAAGACAGAGCTTCCACTAGATATCAAAGCATATATTCCTATCATTCGCTCTCTACTTATTTGTCTTTTCTCGTCAATCGCCCAAGCAATCCAGTAACTGCTGGCAATCTGCAATCCTTGAAATAAAACGTGACAGAGAAGTATCACTGGAACAAGCGCACCTTTGTATGCACAAGCGATAAAGGTGGAGTACACGCGCCATTTCACTCGACCAGTTTCTGTTTCTTCTTCTTGACTTCTGTCCAAAATGCCTCCAGTACTTGTGGTTCCGCCAATTTGCTCTTCATTAAATTCGTTTTTAGTTTTTAGAGGGGTCACGTTGCCTAAGGAGTTATGATTATAGTTCATTTGGTTTAGAGATTTGGTGTGAGCATCCATTTGTTTAACAAGTTCACCATCGTGATCTAATATCAAATCTTCATATTTTCCTGACTGAACGATTTTACCATCTTTCATTACCTATTTCAAGAAAAAGATGAAAGACGTAAGTCTAGGGCGACAACACAAAATTTTCACTTTTATGTAGGCAACTTATCACTCACCAGGACAAGATCTGCTTCGTTTAAGAATTCCAATTGATGTGTTACATAGAACACTGTCTTCTGGCATAAGAGACGCAATAAACAATTCTGCATGTAAATTTTCCCTATTAGAAGAGCAAATCATATAAATAAACAGAAATTTACACATAGTTAATATGGAAAGATGTTGCATACCTTGAATAAATGTGCTCCAGTATGAGCATCAACAGCACTAAATGGATCGTCGAGGAAATATACATCCAAATTAGCATAGATAGCTCTGGCTAATTGGATACGCTGCTTTTGCCCTCCACTCAAGTTCAAACCTCTCTCGCCCGCTACACACAAATCTCCCTCACCCCACATAAGAATATCTTGTTTCAGAGCGCATCCCTCCAAAACCTCCTCATAGAAAGCCTTGTCCATTGCCTTTCCGAACATGACATTCTCTCTCACTGTCCCTGTTTGGATCCAGGCCTTCTGAGGAACAAATGCCTTAGATCCAAAAACATTAATCCCTCCCCCGGAAATTTTAGGAATCTCATCAAGAAAGCTATAAAGAAGGCTTGATTTTCCTGACCCAACTGAGCCACAAATTGCAACTTTGTAGCCTTTCTTAATTTCCATTCTCTCAGTGATTTTGATGGTGGGTTTTTTCAAAGCTGTTAACTCTAAGGGTTCCCAGGAGTATTCCCCGGTTTCAAGCTCAACTGCAACGTCAGTTTCTTTTTCTGAGCCATGAAACTGTGTCAGCCCCTTTTGATCTTGTACAAGGAACTCTTGCATTCGATCAACTGACACCTTCGTTTGAGCAATCATAGAGATCAACTCAGGGAGATTGTAAATTGCTTCTTGCAAAATCCGGAAAGTGGCTAGGGTTGAAAGGACAGTGCCTGGTGTCAATGGTGTTTGCAAAACAATACAAACACCAAAGGTAACAACCGAAACCACAGTTGGCGAGGTCCAAAAGAAAAAAGCTACGGCTGAGCATGTATAAAGGTACTTCCTAAGCCAACTTCTCTCGATTTCCCTAAGTTCAAAAACTATCTTCAAGAAGGTGGATTCCCAAGAATGGAGTTTTAGGACTCGCATGCTCCTTAGTGTTTCTGAAGTAGCTTTGATTCTTGAGTCCTTCGCTTCCATTATCTTTGAATGGAGCCTTTCTTGCCTATTTGCCAATGGGGTATTGCTCAACATTACCGAAATTGTTGCCAAAAGAGCAGCAAGTGAGGGAGCTAAACCAAGGTTTCTGTATAGAATGACTAGGGCTAAAAGGACTTGAAATGGAAGCAACCAAACTCCATGGATGTGCAAGAAGAAGTCCCCAATCCTCTCGATGTCCACCGTGATGAAATTTATCACTTTGCCATTGCTCGTGCCACTGTACTTGATTGACAAGGATTTCTTGTATGTCATTACCATAAGGGCTGCACGTACTCGGATACCCATACAGTGTGCCCCAAAATACAATTGCCTTTGAGACAGTGATTCCACTGTCTTTGCCAAAAAGAAGATCAACGCTAGAATCATTCCATGGTAGTGGCTTGAATAGTCATCCTTTGTAGTTAAAAAGCTCACAAAGTTTGTGATCAAGAGGGGACCCATGTAAGAAGCAATTGTATTAACTCCTGTAAACATGCAAGAAATTAAACTACGTCAAGTCTGTTAAGAAAAAAGTAAAAAATCAACATGAATTTGAAAAGGCAAAAAGGAAGAGAAGAAGAAGAAGATGTACCTGCAATGATGCCGTTTATGGCCAGGGGTCTCCACAGGGCAAGGAGTACAGCTCTCGGCAACGACCGAGTTTCTGTTTTCTGTTTTTCAAGGGATTCCTCTATCAAAGAAGAGGCAACAGCAGCTTTTTCCGACGAAGGAACTGAGGGTATGTGAGGCAATTCGAGTTTTTGGCTTCGGCCTATTTCAAAGACTGGGTTAAGCCACCTAAATGTGATTTTGCTCCAAATTCCAGCACTGGAAAAGACATGTTTCGGGACGTTTTCTTTCTCTTGTTGAAGCAATGGGTGTTCGATATCGTCAGTGTTTTTTTCATCACCCTTACTACTGAGCAGCAGAGCACTTAAGCAGAGGAAAATCAACAATGGGAAGGAAGCAAAATCAACAATGTCTGCTTTAGGCAGAAAATTGGGCACTATTTTCATGGATGTGAAATGGGTTATTAGGTAACTAGACACTAAAACTAAATCAAAAGTGCTGGAGAATACCCACCAAATTCTGAGAACTAAAGGCCAACTTTTGTACTCTTCCCTAGTGGTAAATTTTTCTCTCTGTGAGTAAATTGAAACTGCACTAGATAAGATCCAAGTGAAGGATGAGAAGGCAGAAACAAAAGGGATGGTTCTAGAATTCCAAAACTCATAGCAAGTAAACCCAACATAGAAAATAGAGATTAAGATGTTAGAGAGAGTTGTGGTGATCTTGGCAAAAGCTGTGGACCTTCTTGTTTCGTTTAAATGTTCACCACCAACTTGTCTTCTTTGTTTACAAAATTGTGCCAAAGCCCATGTCAGAAACATCAAGAAAAAGGCCACATTGACAAGCTTTAGAGTGATTTCCATTGACACAAGTTCCAGAAACCCTAAAAGAGAAGCTTTCAGTCAGTAGACCTGTTCAAACAACATAAAACAGTCATCAATGGCTTCCCAGAATCCCAGTACAAGCCTGGAAAAAAAAAATTCACTACCCACTTCAAAACGCCAAATATAACCGAATAAAATTCAATAAAAACAGTAAGTTAATTCAAAGAAAAGAAAGGAGAAAATCCTTTGGCATTCAATCCCAGTTCAGATACTAGAATGAACTCCTATAAAACAGTACTGATTCAGAAAACAGAGTTTGAAACAATAGTTAACGATTCCAAAAAAAAAAAAAAAGAGAGACTAGATTCTTCAATAAACACTGGTAATTTATTCAGGAATAAATTATTAAACTAATTTATGAGAATAAAATATGGGAAAAAAAAAAAAAAACCGTAGTAGGGTTTAATATCCGGATATTAACAAACCTGTAAAAAGTAAGAAGAAAAGCACGTGGCTGCTCAGTGCTCTGGGTCTTTACACATAGGATTTGGTTGGTCACTCGGTGCTTTGATTTCGTCTCTCTCCCACACTATACATATATGAGTATATATATACATGAATGCGGAATATAATATATCACATCGGCAGAATCTTTTTATTTCGCCATCGCTATCTCCTTCAGTCTTGCTCTGCATTTAATATTCTATGTACACGAGTAAGGCAATATGGGACCAGGATCTCACAGTGCAATTTGTGAATTTGGAAATATTCTCTTTTTAGGAATTTCCTCGTATAATCGCATTGATTTTTTTTGCAGCCAAATAATGTCATCATGCATGTCTTCATCCCGATGACAATTTTGGGCCCAATTATTTACTTTTTGATTCCCTCTTAGGTAGTAATTAGGAAATTAATATGTGGACAATTATGTATACTATAGATACCATATAAGCAATGCTAAACACAACTTTAAGATGCATCTTCGGACATAATGGTGATCAGAGACTGCTCATATACGTGGACCCGCATTCATCGAACGGGAACGAGGGACTCTACTGTCATCGAGAGATGATAGATCCTACCAACCCCTAAAATCACATTGTTTTGGGGCTTCTAAGTGTGTTGTTAAAGCCCATTTGACATTCATTTGATTTATTGATTTTTTTTTGCCCACTCCAGATCCCACGACAAAGATTCAAACCGCCATGAATTCTGAAAAAGCTCTGACCATATCGGATCGAGCTAATTTTTTGCAGGAACCCATAAAAAAACATTTTGAGAATCATGAGCCGTTTGAAACCTTTTCTTTGGGCCCAAGAAATTCAATAAAATAAATGAGTGCCAACTAGGCTTTAGCAACACACTTGGAAACTCCCTCAGCAGAGTCCCCAAATCCCATCGAACGACTCTAAATACAGCTGTGTTTCAAAATTGTGTCATTGTTAAGACTTTTTGTGTAATTTTTCCTTTTTCTTTTTTCATGATATATGCCGCGATATAAATCCCAAGAATTTCGTAAATCAAATCATATGCCACTTAGAAAATGTTTGTTTTTTTTCTTAGTCACATGGCAATTACTACAACACAACACAACACCCCTCTAATGGAGTTTGAAAGCTGACCACCACTACTTAACAAAGACATTGGACCATGCCGCAGAGCCTATCTGCTCATTGGCAACTTGGCACCCTGCAGTTGTACCATCCGCTTTTGGGAAATCTTACGCTCATGTTTTGAGGGGTGTGCCGGCTTTGGACATACGCCAATGATGCGGCCGCATTTGACCCCCAAATTTTGACTAATTTTATGGGCCTCCCGATATTTTATACCCTTATATATAGGTATACATCTAAACTTGATTATGAAAGCTTAATTACTACTTTTGCTACGAAAAAATGTGAGAAGGGGGATATTTAAGCAATATATTTCGGATTAACGTCTATAATGATTACCAATTTTTGTGTTATTATTATTTTTAGTTCTTGTAATTTTTTTTTGTATTATACAATGGGCCTCAAAAATAAAGTTCGCATCCGGCCTCAAAAAATTTAGAGCCGACACTGTGTGCTGCTAACTTGGCTTTTAAGTTTTTTTATGTGAGAGCTCAAAAAATATGCTCATTTTTTATAATTTTTTATGTGATATATTATGAGGGGATGACCTGTCTTGAAAATGTAAAAAATTAATTTTTGATTTTTTGAGTTAATGGAATGAGATCTATGGGAGTATTTGGAAATCTGATTAATTACAGATGGGAAGCACGTGTGACAAATTTGTGCAAGTAAACTGAAAAAATGGAAGTGGGGAGGGGGGGTCCACGTAAGATGTACATTCATCATGGAAGTGGGGAGGGGGCCCACGTAAGATGTACATTCATCATGGTCTGATGAATTAACCTTTTCTTGTGCTATAATCAGACACGTGGTCCACAAAGGTAGGCGTGTGTACGGTAAATGCAATCGCACTGTGGATGTGCTTTGTCCTCTCCACATAATTACTTCCATTCAATATGGATTTCTGAAAAAGTTACTGTAAAAGCTCAATTTTTAAAGATAAAAATTGAGTTTATAATAAATAAAGGGAGACAGCTGCAATGGAAAAAAAAAAAAACAAGTGCTTATGCTAAAGCTAAAATAACCACCGAGGTAGTATCTTAGTTGGCCAAAGTGAATAAGATAAAATTCTCCTCCCTCCCCATACGTGCATGGACCTCTCAGGTTCGAATCTCTCTCGTGTCATTAGTGAGACTTGTGTGGATTTGCAGGGAGGGCCTTTGGCTATCTAGTCACTTAGGTGGTGTGGTGACGGTCTATCTTATTCGAACAGTAGCTATGACTCAACTGAATATTCCACAGCGGGTCGGGAACCCCAATGGTCAAGCGCATGAGAGATTGCTACGCTGGTTGCCCTTCCCCACTTTTTTGCAGTTAAAAAAAGAAAAGAAAAGAAGCTAAAGCTTAAATATCACATGGCATGCAGTACTATGTCAGCACTAATCCATTTGTCTATGCAGACTGACTAGGGATCATTAGTCTATGTTTCTAAGTCATTTTAAATGAGCTCAAGTGGCTAAGCTATATTATCACGTGGCATGCAGTATGTCAGCACTAATCGTCTAATCCATTTGTCTGTGCAGACTGGCCTAATTCGTTTTAAATGAGTCCAATGGTTGATGTGGTTGATTTGCAGGTTTGTTCCTCATATATTTGATGAGGGTTCGATTTCTGGAATAATACTGCAAGAAAAAATAATTATTTTTGTGAATTTCCTAATCGTAACTTAGGTGGTTTGTTTTTTATCAAACCGATGAAGGAATTAGTGTAGATACTTGTAAGCTGACCCGACACTATTATTAACTAATAGTTTTAAATTTTATATTGTGCGATTTGAGAGTGTAGTGAAACACGTAGGGTACTTGTTGCAGCTTACCAGCTATTGTAAGAACAGAGGCAAAATTGGAACCTCGCTAAGGGGTGGATCTAGTGGTCTTAATCTGAATCTTAGGAGTTTGTTTCTCTTAAGCTTTCAGGTTCTATTTTATTGCTAGCAATTGTTGAGGTCACCTATCTTTGTGTGTAAATATCGAAAGAAGGTTGGAAACTTGGAATAGCTGTAAGAAACAGTCCGAGGCACGCGCGTAAGCTAATCCGAGACACCCTACACTACATTACCCGAATAAGAAAGAATAACTTTATCGGTATTACCAAAATAAGAAAGACTAAGTTTATCGGTTTAGCAACTAGCATCCTGATGTAATCCGGAATGATTTCGAGGTGACGAACTAAGATAATTTTTAGTAATAAGAATGAGTCAACACGCCTCCCTAATACTATCCTTTACCTCTTTATAGTTGTTTATTTTTTATTTTTGTTAAAATATGAGTTTGGGTTAGTTTTTGCGCACAATTCGACTTATTTATAGTGATCAATTCCATTGTCTACGAGTAGGTGGTCAAATTAAACCGAAGCACTCTCTCTTATTGAACCCAAAAGAATTAATAACCCAAAAGAATTAATAACACATAGGAAGTTTCAAACGTGAGACATAAGATGAAGCAAACTCTTATACATTTTTAATCTTTCACCACCACGCCAAACTTTGGGGATTTTTTATTCCCTTAAAGTTATTTGTTGATTTTTTTAGGATTACAACTTATTAAGAAAACATCATCATTGCACTTGTCTATAATTTTGATTTTTCTCTTTTTTATCCTTAGAGTCTTTTAGAAATGGTAGATTTTATTGTTGCAAGTAATTAATTTTAAAAGGGAAGGATAAAAGAGTAAACTTATCAACTTTATTGTATATTACTCCATAAAGCAAAAAAAAGTGCCAATATAGACCAATAAACGGGGACACGGGTGGGAGGGAGTTCTTTTTTTGTCCTTTTCTCTTACGTCCTGGAAACAAATTTATTTATTTATTTATTTTTTGTTGGCATCAAATTAGTATAACTTCATAAATATAAAAGAAATACAGCAAGCGAAAAAGAAATCTATCTCGCAAATCATCTGTTGTTAAAAGGATGGGTAATTTCTGTCTTCGACCGAATCCTGGAAGATGCAATGGAGCCATTACAGATGCTTGATATATTCTGGGATTATCACTGATGCAGGATAGATATTGGGTTTTAATTTATGGAAACGTTATTTTAAGCAATAGATTGATTTAGGATATTTTAATATCCTGCCACCTGTTTTCGCATGTCTTTATTAGGTATTAGTCTTAATTTTTATAAGTAGATCAAGCAAAATGTTTTATTTTTATTAGTCATTTTAGTTTCCTTTTAGTATTATTTTAGGGCCACTTAAATAATCATCCTCCAACCACCTTCAAATTAGAGTTTCATCCTGTGCTCTTTTTGGAGTTATGTTTCCATCCCGAAATTCAAATAAACCCAATTTTGCCCTTTAGTGTGTATATATATATATATATTATGAGATTAAGGACTAAAACGAATGTTGCATATAGGAGCTGGGAATAATGGACCAATTTCAATATTTGAAGGTCCTCCCCTGTAATTAAGGGATTTGGGGAAAATCCCAATCCCTGATATTACGCCTTTCCCGTTTCCATCAAAATCAAGCCCTAACAAAGTAACGCCAGAACACTTTCTTC
>JAXBDA010004347.1:0-29416 GCA_036023075.1 Gaultheria prostrata | reverse complement strand
AGCAGTTGGGTTTCAAGGGAATTTTATGGTCTTGGGTTCTTTGGGGTGGTAATGCTTTAGGTTCTTCAAAAACTTCAGCAAACTCTTTAAGTAGGGTGTGGATCTCAGTGTTTACCTCAGGTTCTTTGTTGCAGGTTTGGAGCATGAATAGTTGGGCCACTATTCCTGGTGTCTTCTTCTTGATTATTGCTTCCATGGCAGAGACCCCCACTTGTTGGATTTCCCTCTGAATTACCCCCTCTTAATACATGTTTCCTGTCCTTTGTTTTAAACTCCATCCTCAAGTCCTTGAAGTCCCAGAGCACTGGTCCTAATGTTGACAGCCACTGAACCCCTAATACCATGTCACATCCCCCCAAGGGCAATAACCTAACGTTGGCTTCGAATTCAGCCCCCTGCATGTTCCATTTGAACCCCTCAACCATTGCTTTACTGAACACCTTGGTCCCATCAGCTACTACCACAGTAAGAGGGTTAGTGGACTTGATGCTCTGGCCAGTTCTTTTAGCTAACACTGGGTCCACGAAATTATGCGTGCTTCCAGAATCAATGAGGATAGTTAAGGGGCACTTCTTTACCTTCCCTTTGATCCTCATGGTTCTATATGATAACGCCCCAGTCAAGGCATGTACTGAGATTTGTAATTCTTCTGCTCCAGTGCCTTGGTCTAACTGATCTTCACTCGTTTCGCCTTCATGTTCTTCCTCTTCCTCTTCCCCTTCTATCATGAAGAGCTGCTTCCTTTTGCAGACATGTCCCCGGAAATATTTTTCATCACAACCGAAGCATAACCCCTTTTGCTTCTTGGCTTCAAAGTCCGCTTGGGTCATTTTTTTAATGGTGGGTGCAGTTTCTTGGTTCTTGAGAGCTAGAGTGGTAGGTGGATTGTAGGTGTGAGTGAGAGGTTTTGTAGAGGAATTGTGTGTGGATGGGTTGTTGTAAGGTTTGGTGGTGGTAGTTAAGGTTCCCTTGTTCCGTTTGTTCAATGCTTCGATAGTCTCCTCTTGCAATTTAGCTAACCCCATGGCTTGCATAATAGTATTGGGCCTGAACATCAGCACTCCAGCCTTCACTTCATCCTTTAATCCACTGATGAAGCAACTTACAAAGAAGCCCTCCCCTAGCCCTGTGGTCTTGTTGGCCAGTTCTTCAAACCTTTCCTGGTAATCCTTAACCGATGTAGTTTGTTTGAGTTTGGTTAGCTGTCCCACAGCATCCTCATACACATCAGCACTAAATCGATTAATAACAGCTGTGCGAAACTCCCTCCAGTTCCTTACTATGGTGGATTTCTCATACCACCGGTACCAATTTATGGCCTTATCCTCAAGATGAATGGAGGCTATTCTAATCTTCTGTGCTTCTTCTGTGGTGTGTATTTCAAAGAATTTTTCGCATCTGTATACCCATCCTTCTGGGTCGTCCCCTCCAAATTTTGGAAACTCAATGCGTGTATGTCTATTTTGCCAGTTTCCAGGTGTTTCTCCAGTTAGACGGAATTGATTAGGTGGACTATTACGATCGAAAGAATTATGTGAAGCAGAAGCACCACTTACTTGAGAGCTGATTGCGTCACACTTAATACTCAACGCAGTCACCAGATCTCGTACGTCTTGCACCATTTTCGCGTTCTGATTTAGGGCTTCCACTTGGAGGCCGATTGTCTTGCCATGTTGATCTGAATCCGTCCGTAATTTGTGGATTGCGTCTTCGATTCGTTTGAGATCCTGTGATCTGGTACCTTCTGCCATCGTCAGTGTTTCAAGTCAGCCGAGAACCGACCGCTCTGATACCACTGATAAGCTAAGGGAAAATTCACAGAACTGAAAATTCAGAACTCAATTTAGCTCTGTGAATTTCATTCAAAACGAGAGGAAGAATTGGTTTACAGAGAAAAGTAGAAAGAGAAAAAAGATAATACTCCATGCACACCCTCTCTCTCTCCCTTCTGCCCCTTATATGGGTCACGAGTTGTTTCCCCTCCTTCCCGAACCACTTCTCCCGCCAAAACAGATAGGCCCACAAAAGAAAAGAAAAAAAAAACATAAAAGAAATACGTTTAATTAATTAAATTATAGCTCTTAAATTATATATCGTATCAATACGTTTCCCAAGCGGATCACTTAAAAGGGGACGGAGGGAGTACTAATTTATGATGTTTTAAAAAAAATGGAATTTAGGATGTTTTTTTAAAAATGGAATTTAGGATGTTTGGATCAGTTTATTTGCACTTAAATCTTATTGTCCACCGGCGAGGTGGGAGTTAGTTTGAGGCTGCTGTTTTCTTGAACAGAAGTTAGTTTGAGATTGCTGTTTTCTTGAATAAAATTTCATCAAGTGTCAACTTATTTTTTGATCTGGATTAAGTATCAACTTTAAATAAGTTGATTCTTTAAATCTCGTTTAAGTAATTTACTAAATCCCATCAGTTATTCCTTCCTCCTTATCGTTGTCATGACAAGTAGTGTACAGAACAGGGAACAAAAATAAAGAATTGTTATGAGATCACTTCCAGTTGTACTGAATTCTGAGCAGCTTTTTCATTGTCAATCGTTTACTTTGTTAAGCTAATCGGCACTCCAAACCCTGAGTTGTTGCTCAAGCTGTCGTGGCTGGTTACTGGTATGCCGGCGATGATAGATGGATCTGATAATTAGTCTGTTCCGATTCTGATAGGTGCGCCTGATATGATATTTCCACGATTAAATAATAGTATTTAATTATGGACTTGAGGTGACTTTCATAAGCTATATAGTAATATGGGGAAGACAAAATGGTTGAAACCACCTCATCATAAATAGTAAGTCATCTTATTCACTTCTTTGGATAAGCAATAAATGACTTCTTGTGCTGGAACAAATTACAACTCAATCGCTAGCTGAGGTCTCAAGGTCAAGTCAATGGAGCAACATCGGTTCGCTGTAGTAATGTAACGATACTAACATTCTATCGTCTACAGGGAAAAAAATGAAAATCCTAACTGGAACTTGATATAATCGCATTGTCTCCACCTCCTTGTTATTATCAATCACACAATAGAGTATCATAGTGAAAGACGTCCAATCCATATATGGGCTTTATTTTATAGGAATTAATTATTTTACAGAGTGAATATCACTTGGTTATTCTAATGCTTTATTTTTAAGCAACTGGCAACTGACAAGCCGTCTCATTAATTTAAGCCTAATAAAAATTAGGATTTACTCTATTTGGATTTCCAAATCTCAGCGAAACTATTGAAATCAGCAAAAATAAAGTAATACAAAGATTGATAAATAGAGTAATAGCACGACGGCAGCGTAACAAAATCCCAAAACTAGTTGATAAAAAAAAAAAATCCCAAAACTATAATACTATTTGATAACAGTGCACAGTGCGCACGGACACACACTACCTACAACCCTTTAGTGCAAGAAACTCATCTTGTAGGGGCCCCACAATTATATATCTAAGCCTGTAGAGGTGTAATTGGTGGGTGTATATTATTTTCTTTAATTATATTTCATCCAACAAAGTTAATTCCTTATGAAAAGACGTGTAAATTTTACATATTTTGTCCTGCAAAGTTAATCTCTTATGAAAATATATGTTATTTCTAAATAAAAGATAAATTTCCGAGCATTAATTTTCAAATTTGTTTGCGTCAAATTACAATTCTAATACCTATCCAAAAAAAATTACAATTCTAATTGCAATCTCGATGCAAAAAATTTTAAAAATTATTATGAAACAGAGTATCTTATACTATTTTATTCGGAAAATTATACTACGTCTTTTCGCTGCTAATAACCGACCGGAGGGAGTATCGAGGAATGATCCAGTCAAACCTCGGACGGAGGATCCAATTCCCCAAACAAAACAACAGTGTTACATCGGATTACGGCAACCGCCAAAAGCCAAACTCCCTGTATTATCAAAACACGGTTCGGATTCTTCTTCCAGTGTTTAAAAACCCCACAATATTTCTTGCAACAAACCAAATCATCAACCGCCACATCAAATCCGAATGACATGGCAAACAATTATTGAACGGTTTCTATTTGACGTTTCTTGTAACTTCTACACGAAATCCCCACCACGCGTTTCGTGCTCCTTCTCTGTTCCTTTCACAACTGCAACAACAACTCCTCTGTTCTCTCTCTCTCTCTCTCTAAAAAAAAACACTTGCAGTTACCAATTTAAATCCTTCATCGAACTCTTCGTTTAGAGAGAGAGAGAGAGGAGAGAGGAGAGAGACGAATTATGGCGAGGGAGGATTTGGAGAGCAGGGGAGAGAAGAAGAGAGGGAATAGTAAGTCCTCGTACGTGATCGAAGACAGAGAAACCCAATGGACTTCATGGTTGATCCCCATGTTTGTCGTGGCAAACGTTGCCGTTTTCGTCGTTACGATGTACGTCAACAATTGTCCGAAACACATCTTGGGTTTCCAAGGAAAGTGCGTGGCCAGGTTTCTTGGGCGGTTCTCGTTTGAGCCCTGGAAGGAAAATCCTATGCTCGGCCCTTCTTCTTCCACGTAATTATATTTTCTTCAATACCCATATTTTAATTATATTTTTTGTGTGTGTTTTTGTTGTTGTAATTTGTGAAGAATCGGAAGTTATGGTTTGAGAAAATTGGGATTTTTAGCTTTTTAATCACATGGGTTTCTCTTTTAAATTAGATAATACTCCTATTTAACATAGTAATCTGTTCTTCGATACCCGTACGTCGTTTTTTTTTTCCAATTTCTGTATGATTTGTTGTGTAATTCGTGGATTTGGGTGGTTTGGTCAGTGTGTGAAAAATTGGTTCTTGGTGTGTATACTCATATGGATTTCTTTGTCAATTCGATTTTTTGAGGTAAAAATTTCGTTGTTATCCATAGTCTCAACGAAACATGGGATATACGCTATTTCATCATAGGATTTATGTCCTTTTATTACTAGTCCGAGCAATCAAACAGTGTTCTAGGGTTCTTCAGCATGTATGTATAGGACTAGTGGTATGTGCTGTTGCCAATGGTTTAGTAATCCTGCAAATTTCTACAATCATCGAATCTGAAATATTTGCATCTTTCCTTAATAACGTTATAGCGTCTGCCTGTTGCCTTTGTGTATTTTCTTGTTGAACTTGGGATTTTGTCTTCCTTTACTTTCTTTTACATAATTTAGGTTGGTGTATACCTAGGATGACTCAATCTGATGATTAAAAACATGGAACACTTATGACCTGGGTAATGGGTATTAAGTCTTGTCAAAGTTAAAAATTGGAAAATTCTGAACAGTTTGTCATAGGTATTACCATTCTGTTGATAACAGTGCTGTTGTACTCACATTTAGCTTTTCTTATTTTTTGGAAGATTGATGAAGATGGGGGGTCTCGTCTGGAACAAAGTGGTGGACCAGCACCAAGCATGGAGGCTTATCACTTGTATCTGGTTGCATGCTGGTATTATTCATCTGGTTGTAAACATGTTGAGCCTGGTCTTCATCGGCATTCACCTCGAACAGCAGTTTGGTTTTGGTATGTCGAGCTCTTTCTTGTTATTCGAAGTACTTGTGAACCTTTTGTTTTGGAAATTATTGAGCAGAAATTAAGCTTATGCAATGTCTAATGTCTCTATCCGCCTGTTTTCTTACGGAGTACTGTCCGGTTGGAGTTTGTTGAGAACTATTATCTTGTTTCGTTTTTGCTGTCCCCTCGTTGAAATTTACTGTGGCTGTGTAAGACACTTGAGGTTAACTTGTATTGAAGGAATGTTTCTTATCCTGTCACTTGGTATCCACCAATTTTGTTCGGCATTTAAATTTTATGTTGTTGAACTGATATTTGATTGTCGTCTCACGTTGTCTTCTTGGCCTTAAAAATCTGCAGTTCGTATTGGAATAATTTACCTGTTATCAGGCTTCGGAGGGAGCATACTTTCTACTCTATTTATTCGAAATGGTGTTTCTGTTGGTGCCTCCGGTGCTCTTTTTGGGCTTCTTGGTGCAATGCTTTCAGAGCTTATTACCAACTGGTCTATTTATACCAACAAGGTGAGAGCCTATCACCGCGGTGAAGATTTTGCGTGCTGCTTATATTTCAGTTCCTACTTCCTTTTGTAGTTTGCCTTACAAGGATATCATCTTTTAAGATTATAACGTTTTAACTTATCTTTCCCGCGTCTCTTTCAGGCTGCAGCGCTCATAACACTACTTTTCCTCGTAGTTATCAACCTAGGCCTTGGGATTCTGCCTCATGTTGATAATTTTGCCCATATTGGAGGATTCTTGACGGGTTTCCTCCTCGGCTTTATTTTGTTGCCTCGCCCCCAGTATGGATGGATAGAGCGTCGGAACCGTCCGGCTGACGTCCGTGTCAGAACCAAATACAAGGTCTATCAGTATGTGTTGTGGCTGGTTTCTCTGGCTCTTCTTGTTGCTGGGTAAGTCTACTTATTGAAAGATGAATTGTATCAATATGTTGTTCATGGTAAGAATTGGAGTTTTATGTTCTTTCAACTCGAGTTGTTGCAATTAAGATTTTTATGCGTTATCGACGAAGGGAACCCTAAAAATTTATCTAGATTAGATTTCGGCTACGAATTACATGAAAATGTTGCAATTACGGAGTTTTTTTTTTTTTTCTCTAGTAAGCTTATTTAGGGTAAGGAATATAGTTTGTGTTCTTCTGTTGTGATAAGAAGATAGTAATCTGCTTTTGCATTGTGGCGATAAACCTACGCTCTTTATTGATTTAATATGTGAAAACGTTAACCATACCATACGTTATTTTGTTTCTCCAAAAAAATTGCAGATTTACAGTTGGATTGGTGATGCTGTTCCGAGGAGTTAACGCGAGCAAGCACTGCCACTGGTGTCACTACCTGGACTGTGTTCCCACCTCTAGGTGGAAGTGCGATGTAACTTAGGATCGGCGAGCTTCTTCTCCCTCCTCCTCTTTTGGATTCGACGGCCATCTGCTTCCAGAATTTGGTCTCTATGGATTTCCAGCTTGTGTGTGTAAATGACTAGTTTTAGCTTGATTAAAGTCTTGTTTGCTTGCATCACTTTTGTTTACGAGTTTAATTGGTACCACAAGTAGATTCTTGCATATGGCACAGAGATATGTAATAGTTGGTATATTACACATGTTTGTGTTTATTTGATGCCCCATTTCTGTCACTGGTTGCCTTGCAGCATTGGAAACGATTAAATCTTGAAGCATTGCTCGTTGAGTTTTGTTCATGTAAACAATAAACTTGATTGGACGTTAGTAGTCACATGATCGGGACATTAGTAATCACGTAATTGGGACACGTTCAACTAAGCATTCGTGAGTGAGAAGACTCATTCAAGCTAAATGAATACCACACATTCCTCATTGCACACAAATTCAACTTTATCCACTCTATACATAACACATAATTGTCATCATCTCCACCACAAGTTGGGTGCTGAATTACTTTAATTAGCCTAGGATTTGGATGCCATGGATGGGGAGACTAGCAACTATAGGAGTGTTGGAATGGATTTCATCAACATCATTGTTCTTACTTCTTAGGGGCTAAGAGTAAGGCCGAGTATTGTGTCGTGTTAATTTTAGTTCGTGTCACATAATCTCTAAGGCCTCAATGCTAACCCGACTTGTTAACCTAAACGTGTTATATACCGCTAGTGTATGTATATATAACAAGCCGTGCTTTTTATATCCTTGACCTAAACGTGTTACATTAGTATAGTCACATGACAAAGACACGTTGGACTAAGACTTTTGCTTCATCAAATAGCACATATGTTCGAAGGCCTACTGTAGAAAAGGCCACTAAATATAATAAAGAAAATGCCAGTCTCAATGTTCATACCTTATTTTGACCGGGAGAACAATGTTCATACCAAAAATCATTGGAGTCCTACTTAACAAATTTTTTTTTGAGAGAGTACAAAGTTCATACCAAAAAGTAGGGGTGAGCATGGACCAGATTGATTCGGTTTTGTAGCAAACCAAGAACCAAACCACTACTTACGGATTATGAATTTAGAGAACCAAACCAATCCACCAAAGGTATAGAACCAAACCAATCCAAACCATTAAAATACGGATAAGTTTCAGTTTCGAACCACGGTTTGTTTAAAATTAAGATATTATTTCCGTAAACTATTTAGAGTATTTAAAATTGTGAAGATTAATAAACCAAAACTTATATTAAATCTGATTCCACTAAAATAACAAACACTCACTAATTTGAATGGAGAATTTCATTTCCAAATTTATTAGCTATGACTAAACCACTATTGGTGTTGGAATTAGGGGACTAAATTGTGAATCTTAGGCAAAATAAAATCTTGCCAGAGAAGGAATAATGAATAAAGTTAGTTGACTACGGTTCGGATCGGATTGGAACCAGAACCATGAATGTAAATCCACAAACCAAACCATTGAATACGGATTCTAATCTTTTAAAACCATGACCAAACCACGCTACTAAAAAACCGAACCAAATCAATCGGTTTGAATCGATTTGGACTGGATTCACGGTTTGACGGGTTTTCTGCTCACCCCTACCAAAAAGCATAACTACTTACTATTAAACATCATGACCGAGACTTTTGACCCTTTATATGCAGCATAATAATTCATAACGATCAATAATGATACGGGGCTATGTACTAAAGATTTCTCTCAACAAGATAAATATTTTCTAATGCTCCAGCTGCAACTGGTGATTTCCCTTGGGAATAATTTGCTTGTACATTTCGCATTATGGAAAACACGAACTTGTGAGAATTTGCAAAGTAGAGCAATAATTTGAAGTGTATAAATTACCTTTTATCCTTTTAATTGACTATGCCTGTGATGCATACACACACGGGGCAAGTTAAATTATTATCTTTCCCCTGCTATGATTATAACAAAAATGCATCGGAAGATAATGTACAATTCCAAATTACATTGATGCGATGTGGAGAATGATGGCGACTTTCTTTTTCTGTAATTATTTGGACACAAAATGTTGGCCGTTTGATGCTCTGTATCTTTGATCATAACGCATGAATGAAGCTAAATGGGGCTGTTGGACATCGAGATCCATTGCCTACAAGTCAGAAACCACAGAGCAATCCGTCACTATGCAAGAAGTAATTCTTCTAGTTTAAAAAACAAAATTGCCAAATTTATTGGCAATGATGGAGTTAATACTTACCTGGAGTTGATGCAATAATGGAAATAATGCAATAATGGAGCTAATACTTACCTGCCTCCATTGATTTCTCTGTGTGGAGTCTGTGGGCTCCTGGAATGGATTACGAAATAAAGACGACTCCTGCAAAAATGACTGTACACTTGAATCATGGTGCATTGTAAAATTCCAAACAACACCAAAATATATGCTTAAGTTTTTTTCTTAATCCGCAATACGGCTAAGTTACCTGAAGCAACTTAGGAGAATCATGTTGGTTAGAGAAGAGGCTTGGCGGTTGATACGTATGAGGATTGGGCTGCTGGTCCATAGATAGATTAGGGGGTTGGTATAGGCATTCAACCACCTGAGTTGCTTCAAAATTGTAGAAGCCCTGTAGTTTTGTAAAACATCATATTGCGTTCTCTAATATGAAATAAGGTAAGACGAGAAAACGTAAACTATATGCAAGGAACAAAACTTCATCTCGTTTCCATCAAAACGACCAAAAAGTGTCTATTTTGTAGGAGACTGAATCGAACATCAGAGGAATCACAAAATTCTAATGTTTCGACCAACACATAAAGATCAAAACAGGGCATCGAGTTGTTTCGGCACCTACTGGAGATACGACATTTTCATGCATTACCAATGACTTTTGAAACTTGCATCATTATCTGGATGTGTTTTCAAAATGTTTTGGAAATGTTTCTAATGTATGCTTTCCTAGGTAATCGAAACAACATCCCGAAATAAAATACTAATCCTTGGTTGTAAGTGATGACTACTTCAACAATATCCAAAGCAAAATACCTGTGAAACAGGATTTAGAGATGAGGACGCCGAAGAAACATAAGCTGGTTGATATGAAATGGAGGTGACAGTGTCCGGTGGAGGTGCAAGTAAATTCTGCAACGCTTGGGAATTGGAGATCTTCTCAATAAGATTATTTAGTGGGTCTTCATCAGAAACAGTCATCTCCCTCTCATTTGTTCGCCTAAATGTATTGCTGTCATCTTGACCCTCAATCGCATTCCTATCCTGAAAAATCTCTGCTTGGTCACTTTCAGACGCATATGCTCCCGTGCTACTAGAGGTGACGGCTTGAGTTTCCTCAGATGGTTTTGACGTTAAGATCTTTTCCACTCCTTGCATCACTTCATCAAGTTGTTTCGAAGCAAATGCAAACGCTTTGTCAGAATCAGAAGCCCTAGCAGAGATTTTAAGAATTCGCTGGCACAGTTCCCTGTAACGGCTAGCAGTTACTAACTTTGGGTTTTCTTCTTCTTCGGAGGTCCCACAACTCTCTTTAGAATTTTCTATGCTTGCATCTCTTGTCCATCTCTTCGAAATATAATGGGCAGGGACCACCTTTATATTCCGATGATCAAGCACTTTTAGGGCATGGCAACAGAGAAACCCAACAAACTCGAACTTCATACAACTGCAACTGACTGTATCGTCCAAGGAGTTAAATGCAACCTTGTACTCTCTAGATTTCCCAAATGTGTTTGCTTTGTAATCAATCAAGGAACCATTCTCGCTGCACATGTTAACAACAACATTCAAACACTTCTCATATTCTCTCTGAAATACTTGAAACGCCCTTGGTGTATAAAGACTACTGGCATGCTTTAACAAAACCACATTAGCCATCAATCTTGGTGTACATCTGCTCATATGATAATTAGCTTCGAATTCCTTGTATCGTTGCTCATTTACCACGCTTTCAAAATGCATAAAAAACTGTAGGACATCCAGGTCAGGGTTTAGATAATTGCTCAAGTTATTTGACAAAATCTCCCCTAGATGTGTTTTTTCGATGTCAATAAAAAAGGTATTTTGGCCATATACCGCGGCCCACTTCTCTTTTTCTCTAAACATCCATCGTAACCACTCATTTTTCTGAAGGGAGAACTTTTCTATCATGGCATCCCAAGCACAGATGAAATCCTCCTCATCCCCATGATCAAAAACACAACTCCTCAAATCTTTGGCAAATGAGTCTGCATCTTTTGTAATAGGGGTAAGGTGTTCAAGAGAATTTTGGTACATTTGCCATACACAAACACCATGCTTGGTTTCTGGAAGTACTGACTCAATTGCTTCAATTATTGCTGCATCTTGAAAAGTGAGAATGATTTTTGGTTTCTTCCCAGACATAGCCTCAACGAATGTTCGGAAAAGCCACTTAAATGAATCACTAGTTTCATCATACATTAGTGCAGCACCAAAAATTACCACTTGTCTATGATGATTCAGACCTAAGAACTGAACTAACGGCCGGAAATCATTGTTTGATCTGTATGTTGTGTCCAAACAAACAACATCGCCGAAGTGATCGTAGTCTACAACCATATTATCATCGGCCCAAAAAATGTTGCTTATCTTATCATCAACATCTAGCTGTATGGAATGAAAGAACGAAGGATTCTCAAAGTGCTGCCTTTGAAAATAGTACAACAAACGTCCTGCCTCTCCCTTCTTCCAATCTCTTCCCCGCCCACTTCTAACAAAATTGTCAAAATCTATTACTGGGCAATCAAGGTTTTCTCTAGCACCAAATCGTCTACCTGACAACTGAAAGGCCATTTTTAATTGCTTATCAAGATCGCTTGATGGGTCAGCTTCAGTTACCCCAGTATCATCCATTGCCCCCAGCGAAGGTATTTCTATCAAGTTCTGACCACTGAGAGGGTTTACATTGTCATGATTATGATTTGCTTCAAAATGAGTGATTCGATATCTTCCATCAGGTTGACGAGTAATTATCATATGCGCCAAGCAACCAGTTCTTGTTTCTTTCCGGTGTTTCTTCACATTAACATCTCTTTTGTCTTTCCGCCGGTACCCTTCTTTGGAGCAGGTAAATTTCCTGGATACAATACGCCCGTGTACCTTACTCCTATTCACCCAGTCCTTTCGAATACTGAAACCTACCAATCCAGCATATTTGTTGTAAAATCTGTATGCATGATCATCCGATTCAAACTCCATACCTATTTTAAGAACCCCTTCCGAGTTAGATTCATGTTTTGAGGAAAGATTGGATTGCACTGAGCTAACGTGCCCCACATTTGGGCTACGGCATTCTTGTTCAATATTTAAGTCCAAGTTATTGGGTGTTTGGAGACTAAAATCTATGTCATCCTCATGAGAACCCAGCAGATCATCATTGCTCGTATCCATTGCCCTCTACAGAAGCGGAAGAAATGAGAGAAACATCAATAATAAACAGTAGAACAAAGAAGATAATCCATTACATCTGTCCTAAATGGAATAGTTTGAACATTCACTCTGTTCATCAAAGTCTATGCTAGAAACTAAGATGCAGAAATAAGGATAACCATTCAACTAATAACGAAAAAGATTTCATATCAAAGATTTCTAACTGATACATAAACACTAAGTATGAACGGGCAAACATAAGAAAGCATAAACCAAACCAAACAGAGCCTTATGTACAAATCAATTGGGGTTGGCTACATGAATCTTTTTTCCTCCATTAAGCTCTATCAAGGGCTCCTTGTTCACTCAGACTCAGGAGACTCATGTCTTTGTGCACTACAACATCAATGCCAATTTCAGTCTTCCCCTCCCCTCCCGTTAGCGTAACATAAGAACGCATAAAACCAATATAAAATGGTTTCCAAGTCCTATCTCAAATGGATTCTGTTCCTGCCGAACACATAAGGAAATGAAAACATACAATGATTCTTAGATGCAAATGGGAAAAAGGAGGGAGTTGGGTTACGCACTTGGGACAATGAACCCACCATGGCCACACCTAAACAACTTTGTTTGTAACTAATACGTGTTCAAGCTTTTCAATAACAAACACAACTAGCTACGAAACCAAAATAGCAAATCCCCCATCACTTCTTTGTTACACCATTGAAATTATAAAACCTCCTCAAACAGAACAAACTCCTTATATACCAACTCTCAGTATTCATAAGGATTTTACACGGCACTTTCCAGCAACCATTGCATATTCACCACATTAGAAGCTCTGTCACTTATATTTCTCCAGAAATGCTGATTCTCACTCTTTCTTAGGGTCGTCTCGTTCTCCTTGTTCTATCAGTTGCACTATTGGCAACGAGTATCAAGTCACAAAACACAAAAGTTACCGTCTCTTTAGGCGTTTTCACATGTTCGTTCAATTCAAACAGCCTACTGTTATTCAATCACAGTTTACCAATATTACAACCACGACAATTACTTCGGTTTCAATTAACAGAAATGAAGCCCCAGTTTCCAAGCTTTCAAAATACCTGCTCAATAACTCAAATCCTATGCTGCTGTTTATCATCACTTCGTCTAGTAAAGAAAAAGATAACAACTTCAGAAATCAAACCAGCTATTGATACGTAGTTTAATTCAATACGTAAATTGTATTGAACCATTCCATATTCACAAAATTTCTGACACCATTTCAAATCGCAGCCTTAATTCTCTATATTCGCTGCATTTCATACAAAAACTGCTCATGTTAACATTACAGTTTTAAACCTTCACTTAAGTTTACCCTAATTTTCCAATTAACCAAATCAAAGAAGCCAAGAGTGAGAGAACCTGGCAGTGAAACTAGGGTTTCAGTTGAGAATTCCCACAAATGAAGCTTCTACTCTTCTTCGATCAGCGTTCGTGCTAGCTGCAGAGAGCGAGACAGACGGTTGTACGAATGGGTTCGTTAACACTGACCAGGGAGTTGGAGGGTGGAGATTCTGTGGCAAAATTGAGTTCGCATTCCACTGAAGCTGCGAAGGGACTTCAACGGGGGAGGTAAGTGTAATTCTAGAAGGGTTGGTGAAGAGTTTTTTATTTTTTTTATTGGACAAGCCAATTGTAGGGATGGCAACGGGGCGGATTGGGGTATGAACCGAACCGAACCGCGAAACCATAACACCACCCCGAATCCGCCCCGATAACCAAAACGGGGAGAGGAAATCTATTCCATGACTGAACCGAACGGGGTTCGGGTATTTCCCGAACCGAACGGGTACCCAGATTCAAGGGAAATTTCCAGATTCATTCATGCTTAGAGCTAAAAAAAAATAAACAAATATAGCTCTGATCAACCAGTAAACTCCGAATTAAGCCTATGGATGTCAACAAACTCCAAATTTATAGAACAATAAAGCTCAAAAACCACACATTAAAACAGAAACTTCAAAAGTCTTAACATCCAATTGCCAAAGTTCATCACCGCCAGTCCACCAGTAAAGCATCGATCTATGGGAGAATACCCAGAAGAGACCTACAAAAAACAGACTTACAGCGAACTGAGCGAAGCCGGAGTGTCGATCTATGGACTATGATACAACTGGAGAGAGAGAGAGAGAGAGAGAGAGAGAGAGACTTACAGGTGGCCGGATTCAGAGGAGTAGCGTTGGCTGCGTCGCCGTCGATCAATGGATGAAGAAGAAATCGCCCGAGTTCGCCTCTGAGTCTCTCAGCCCTCTCTCGCAATGTACAAAAAAACTCAAAAAAAAAAAAAATACTCCCACGGTCACATTTTGTTTGTCAATTTTTGATAATCAAGTCAATTTTTTATCGTTTATAAATTTTAATATTGATCTCCAAATATATGCAATATGAATCTTGTTTGATAGTTCATAATTAATTCTATTATACAAAGTTTTTAAAACCGTGAAAAAAATTATAGATTGAAAGATATAAGTAATGTAAGGCATGACAGAAAATGGAATAATTGACAAACAAATTGGGTGGGACGGAGGGAGTAGTTCTTCGCCAAAAAAAAATTAATTTGTTCCCAAAAAATAATAGAACAAACATTGTTCTATTAATTTGTGCAAAAAAAATTAATTTTTTCTTGACAAAAGTCTACTACTGGAGTATTTTTTTTAAGTCATTGGGCTCCGTGCCGGACAAATTTTATGGGACAGAGGAAGTATAACAAACCCTGTATGTGAATAACTTATGTATATATACAAGGGGAAATGGTGTAATTCTAAAATATAACTAAGGGGTTTATGTAAACTACACTCGCACCCACGGGAAAAAATTGCTTATGGTTCGAGGAAAAAAAGCAGTTTCGGTTCGATTATCCATCGGTTCGGTCGATATTGCCATCTCTAGCCAATTGAGGCCTAATTTCACAAAAGATTTTATCAAAATGTGATAAAAATCAACCCTTATTTTTATCAAATGAGAAAGAGGTTTGATAAAATCTCAGTTTTTTTTCATTGAAAAAGCTGAGATTATATCAAATCTCTTCCTCATTTGATAAAATCAACCTTGATTTTATCTTTGACTTTTGGAAAACTTTCAAGTTTGTTTGGAAAATTTAACAAGCTTTAAAAAATATGTTCGAACTTTACATTTGTATGATATGAACCGATCTCAAATGAGTTTTAATCGAGCCGATCACGAATAGCTTGAATTGTTTAAAAATGATGAGTCAAACCAACCAATTAGTAAGAAGCTTCAAAAAGATGTTTAAGCTTACTTTGTTATCTAAGTTGATCTCAAAACGAGCTATGAACGAGCAAACACAAAATCAAATGTACTTTGTTGTTCGTTTATCGGCCCTAATTCTAAGATAACTGTAGGCTAATGTAATTACTAACACATGAAATTTGCGTTAGCCAACCTTCCACTTCTCCTCTTGATTCTTACTCCTACGATATTTTTCTCATAATCTCTCTTGCTTTCGCTCATATTCATTCTTCAAAAATTGTCTTTCCGTTGCACCCAAAAAAAACCTTACGGCAATAGTTCTAGGGAAATTACAACCCAATAAGTCTTCGCGGATGAAATTAGAAATACAACTAGGAATAACAAGATAAATGTAAAAATCTCCAACAGCAATAGAGAATCCTTCAACAATGCATCCGCACAATAATTTGCTTCACGGTGGATAAGTTTGATCGTGACCACCTCAATTTTCTCCATGAGTGACCTGCAATCATATATAACATCACTAAGTGGGTGACACTCCAAATTTCTTTGGGTAATGAGTTATGTGATAACTAAAGTATCCACTTCCACATCCAAACATTTTATATTCTCCTCAATGGCCAACTGAAGGTCATCCCTCAATGCCCAAGCCTCAGCCATGGTACTAGAATCTGCATACATGTCCCTATGAAAACCAATAACCCAATTCCCTTCATGGTCCCGAAATAACCCTCCAGTGGCAGCCTTGCCGGGGTTCGAAAGAATGGGCTCCATCCATGTTAAGTTTGAAACAACCCCGACGTGGTGGTTTCCATCCTACTTGAATTGTTCGAGTACTCTGTGAATAAGATCGGTGGACCGTGAAGTACCATTCAATTGACTTAGCCGGAAATATCTTAGCGACTTATGCGATCGGTGGATGGTGAAGTTCCATTCATTCTTCACTCATTATGCGACTTACCACTCCCAATAATTACGAACTGTTGGTTACAATGGCAGACCTACAGTCATGGGTGGGGTGCTCGGGTACCTCCTTTTTTGGCTATTTACTTCATGGATTTATTACATATATACACCCTAAAGTTTAAGATTCTACCATATTGGCACCCTCACCACACAAGGCCCAAGCTTCATTTTATATTTCAGCACTGAGCAAAATATTTTTAAAATAGACGATCTATTCTCCTTTTTTTCCTCCAAAAAATGATCTTGGAGATTGTGCAATGCTTACTCTCATACTTTTTGTTTCCAGTGAAGTGGTGTACTGGTATTCTTTGCTTCTCTCTTCATCTTCGGATTCATGTCTAATGATCGAGGATGTAATTTGGGACGTGAAGAGTAAACTAAAACGGTTTTTTGTTTTCTTTTGTTTGATTTTTGAAATTTCATACGGTATCTATTTCACACGTGAGAAGATTGTGATTTTTGACAAAAGGCTCGATTTGGTTTGGTTTACACATGAGAAGATTGTATCATGGGTTCAAATCTCATTTTCTCTGGTACGAAAGTCGAACGGGCGGGCGAGATTACGTGAGAGAAAGAACCTCTTGCGGGACCCAGAGGACAAAATAACACTACTTAGCCTCGCTTTTCGGAGTCTTTATCACAAAAGTATAGGTCCAGGATAGAACAAGTGAGATTTTGTCTTTTGAGTTAGGCCCGAGACGCGTTCATTGACAAAACAAGTTTCAACTATTGATGTAGCCTCTTGTCGCTAGACTCCCTACCTACTAGAGAAATCTCTTCTATACCGCTCAATATATGGCCATCAGATTGAATTGGCGACCAATTCTTGTTGTTATTGCTTCAAATCATCTTCCCAACAAAGTGATCCCACATCTAATAACTTCGAATAAATTCGATACGTGCTAAGACACATCTGGTATCAATCTCTGATTGTAAAGAATGATGTCAACCAAGCTCTATCTTAATGGGCATGGACGATTCGGATCACTACTAAAAAGATTGGAACCCATAGAACTTATTCGGGTTATATTTATTGCTATTAAAATTTTTAAAATTTGAGAAATCCTCTTATTTTCGTTGTCCTTGGGTCCATCTTTCGGCAATTCCACCCCCTGATTTCTTTTTTGGTAAATTTAAAAACAAAAAGCCAAAAACGAATTTTTTTTTTCTTTTTCATAGGTAGTGCTGCTCTGTATTTCATTTCCAACTCAAAAAAGGAAAAGTTACGTCGTCTGCATAATAATATGCTAATTGATTTTTAATTTTTTATTGTCAGCAGTAGCATGTGAATGCCCCGTAAAACAATGGTCCCTCTCGTTAAAAAATGATCTGCTCTGCTGTAAGACAAATCTTAGACAACTTTATTGTCCAACTTTTTCATAGGGTCAAACAATTTTTTCATTGACTATGCAGGAATGTTTTTTTAGACGGTCAGGATCCGGCCAGTTTATTCAGTCTCGCTTAATTCTTTTCTCTGTCCAATCAAAGTTAAACCATCCAAGTTAGGACTAGTAAATTCGCAAAAAATTATTATTTTTGCGGCTTGATCCCAAAAATCGAATCATAATCAATTATGTAGAGAGCAAACCCACCAATTAACCGAACTAACCATTGGAGCTAATTATGCAGAAATGTTGGTGATACTGCCAATGGAGAATATTGGTTAATTACGAGGCACTCGGGTTATGTCTTAATATGGAAACAGTGTTTCTGCTCGTGCTTTGTTCCCTTCACAAAACAAATATCTTTTCTTTATTCCATTACACTATTATCTTCATATCACCACAATATTGCTCAGGCGCAGATCAAAAGGTTTCAAAAGATACAAAAATAAAAGCGTTTAAGACAAGCTGTGAAGGGAAAAAAGCTATAAAACTCGTGCATTATTCATCGATCCGTCTAACATGCGTCCACCTTAGTTAACTGCAAAACAAATAGTAGTCTCTCATTAGAAAAGTGTAATGCAAAATAGTTTTTGCACGATTTTCTACGATATGATTTGTATTGACTATCTTATTTGAAACCAAAAATCTCAAATAATGACTCGTGATTTTAAAATTGCCACTCTTGCAGCACGTAGTGTCGTGTTAGAAAGAGAGAGTAAACTAACCAGGACAAGCGAGAGGAGGGAGGTTGCACTGAGAAGGAATACGAGCAGAAATCCTGATAGTATTGCAAAGGCAGTCATGTTCAATGGCCTGGAGCGCGGTGCAGCAATCGGGGCTAGGGTTAGTGTTGGTCGCACCGGGGAGCACAAATGGGGCGCACACGTTGAGGTTACCGAGCTGGGCCGAGCAGGTTTGAGCCTGGGGCTGAGCCACTTGGGTTTGAACCACCAGCGCGATGAGAGCCAACACCAATGTGGCTTGGGAGGATAGGGAAACAAGTGACCTTGTGGCTGCCATGACTTTGAAATTGTTTGTTGAGTGCCTTTGGATAGGTTTTTTCCCTCCATTTATAGCTTTGTTTGGATGGTAAGTGGTGAAGTATTTCATGAGTTAACTAACCCAACGTTGGAGCTCATGGCATTTGTGTTGAAAAACATGAAAGTTGCATCATGCATTTTTTCCAGTGGTGCCCATTTTTCTTGGACTGTTTCCATTTCAATTAGCTTATTATTAAAGCTTTAAGCCACTTGACCGCGAAAGTAGGCAACATTTTCCCGTCTTTACGCCTCAAATTCACGCCTTTCTAAGCAATATTTCAAGCTCCAGAAAACAAAAGTAGAAAGGGTGACATTCAATGATTATCTACATTTGTATGCTGTCATCCCAATAAACTCGAAAGTTTTGACCTGATCAAACCTATTTATATTGATGAATGGATCAGCATTTAGCTGAATAGTTGGTAAATAACAGAAGAAATCAGCAATACTAAAAAGAGCAGAAAAAAGAAAAACAAAGAAAACAAAAGAAGAAGAATAAATGCTCTAATGTTCAGAGGAAGCAGGGGCTGTCCAATACAACTTCACTGCAAATAGAAGCTTCTCCCTGTTTAGGGGTCCATCTTCATGGTCAACAATCTGGCTTTCCCACTTCATCCCATCTGTAATCCTCTTAACTTTCACCAAAATATCAACATCATCTCTGATAATTACAGTTCCTTCTGGCCTTAGAATTCTATCCATTTCTAGCAGAATATCGTCCATTTCGCATCTGTCACGCATGTGCAACACAAAATATCAGATGCTGTCTAGTTCTATCAGACTATCACAATCGTATGGCGTAATGACAATAATTCTAATGGTTACGGATCCTTCTGTTTTCAAAACTCCATGTGCGTTGTTTTTTTTGCTCTTTTTTTTTTATAACTCAGGTGTCTGGGCCAGCTTACAAGCACCTCGACTAATCCTACGGGCCCAATCCAACCACCCACTTGTGGGTAGCCCAATTAAAGTTAGAGCAAAGCTCTGTATGGACTGACCCCAAAGGAGTTGAGGGAGCAAACCCCAAAGTCTATTGACCACCAGGGCAATCCCTTGGGGAACCTATGTGCCTTGTTTCAATGCACTCCTAGTCACGCAATGTTATGAGTAGATGAAACACGAATCTCGAAACATGGACTGTGTTCCTAATGCATCAATTACCCTGAAAAGGGCTGAAATTGCCTTTTCCAAAGTAATATGGGAAGAAGAGATTGTAAGATTGAGTACCTGTTCTTGTAGAGCGTGAACACCGAATCGGAATGGATGAGGTCATATGTTCTAGGATAAGTAGACATTGCCTCACACCTACAAATCAAAAGTACTTTATATAAACCGTAATCCTAATGAGTAATGATATTAACCAAAAAGCTATGGAAAGAAATTTGATACAGAATGAGAGACTTTTGTGGTAACAATTCTGCTACAACCAAACACGCTAACACGAACACTTAACACACACTCACATTCATGTGGAGGCCCATTAGTATGACTCACAACATGAATGTGAGAGTGTGTAGAAGTGTGGTGGTAGAATTTTTACTCAAGTGAACGCCCATTAGTATGACTCATTAGCTCCAAAATGCCACTGCCGACTTATTCTGTAGGATTTTCGGCTTAAATTTCTTTTTGTGAACTGTTGACCCAGAACATATCTACACATAAAACAAAGTTGTTAAAGTGAGCATTGGACTAATTACCAGTTCTGATATGTTCCGATCAGTCCACGTTCATAAATAACTCCAAGGGTGTTGATCTTCGCCTCAGCTGGAACCACATTCATCACCCAAACAGGGTCTTTAACCAAAGCAGCGGCAAATCCACCTAAGTATGCATTCATGTCGAGAAGGTTTCTATATCTTCCGGCTTGGCCAAGTTGATTATTCACAGTTCGATAGTAAGACACTCGTCTCTTCCATAGTTGGTGGTCTTGTTGGAAAACCTCATCTGTGACTCCTTCCACAGTTCCCCTACTGATTCTAGGGGGGATTGAATTCAGTCTCTGCGGCCATTTTGCCAATTCCCCGCCAGCAATTTCTTGATTGTCAGAGACTTGTGGCAAGGGAGTTAAACAAGTCTCGATATTTGTGTACCTGAAAGTGGTCATTTTCACCTAATTATAAACATTTAGTAATTGAGATGTTATAATTATATAGGGCAAGCAATACCGTACTAAAGTTTAGGTTTTAGGGTCTGCCTGGTATCGTATTCATCTTCTGTTTTGTGATTTCGAGAAACAGAATAACTCACCATCATTGCTCCTGTATCTATTCTTTATGATGATGGTTGGATTCCAAGAACTGTTTTGGGGGAAAAAAATTAACCCCCCACTTCTCACAAAACAACAAAACTATTTGTTTAAATTTGAAAGCTGCTTTTGGCACATAAATTTAACAATTTGACCACGATATATGTTTTCGAGTTTTCCGTTGTTCTTGTTTCCAGAAAATAAGAGAACAGAACATTTCCAAATGAATGGAAAAGAAACGTACGGGCGATAAATAACTACTTTAACCAAGTACTATGTATGATAACTGTTAGGAAATTAAGAATACTTATTCAGGAGTGAGGAGCACAAACCAAGCCTTGTCAGGATCCTGGGCTGGGCAGAATGGTGGGTTTTGGGTGATTTTGCGGTGAGCTTTACACTCTAAATGGTTGGTGGGCTTTTGCCATATAGCAATGTCCCCTTTCTCCACCAGTTTCTTCCAGCAGAGGCTTTTGGCTACATTTTCAATTGAAGTCTGTTCACCATCCAAATCCTCCCTTGTTCGTTGCCATCCTTTCCAGTATTTCTTCCAGCGGATTGGCGGACCAGAAAGGATCCAATATCCACCAGGCCGGAGAACTCTATCAACTTCCATTAAGTAAACCCCATCTAATCCAATGGGAATAACATCAATTTGATAAGGCAAAATGCGGAAATTTAACGAATAACATCAAATATTACACTATTGTGATAGTCAACGGATGTGAGAAGAACAGCATAATGCAGTCTTGACATTAATATAATAATAGAGACCCAAAAAAAAATGGCTTGCAGACTAACTTCATTTCCCTAGTTTATGTTCACGCTATGCTTTTGATGTAATCATTGCAGACTAACTTCATTTCCCTAGTATTTGACATTTTGTTGTGAGAGCTTTTTCCAGACATATACCAACTCATGAGATGTTATTAAACATTGGAAGTTGCAGTCAAGGATGGCTATTCAAAAGGTTAATTGTTTGGCGAGTGGGATTACCATATTGACCCCATGGAATGAGACAGCGAGAACAGTGAGCCATGTCGAAAGCTCTTGACGGGTATGGAAGCCTCTTGGAGGCAAGTACTCCGATCAAAGCTGGAACACCTCGCTCCAGAGCAAATTGCACCTGTGCTTCATGGGTGTCCCTCGGTGCAAACGACACTGTAAGGATATTTCGTGACAGAAGATACGCTCCCCAACTTGCAACCTGCATGGTTAAAGCATTAACCTTAGAAAGAAATAACCAAAGTCTCATCCTTTGCGTTGACCACAAATAGCAAGTGACAACTCCAGGAATTTTGTCGGTATTGTCCCAGATTGAATTTTGTCAAACTGACCTCTGCTAATAATGGCTTGAAATAAATGTTTGATGTAAGTTCAATTTGTTTTCCTCAATTTGGGTAGAAAACCTAACTTCCAACTCTTTATGTAACATTTTCATTCAACTTGATGATATCACACTCAAACCTCAGTAAATTCGATGCGCATATATGCACAGTTCTTTATAATATGATAGGATGAGCTGGACCAAAAATCTTCTTTCTTTTTTTTTTTTAATAATGCAAGGTGTCCCGGGCCAGCTTACACGCACTTTGGATTAATCCCTACAACCCCTCCCTCAACCCTTTCATGACCAAAAAATCTTTGTTTGCAGGGAAGCGGCGAACCCTCAAAAATCCCTACACTTCCCTTTTGGATCTCTATACAGACAACGCAAAAGATAAAATGAATTTACTTTCTTTCAACTCATTTTCCCGTCCTTTCTCTTTCCTGTCCCTACCATACAATCTGTTATCCCGACCGAAAGAACAGCATCTTTTGGACAGCAATATATTTATCAGCTCAGCTAAAAAACACAGGACACTGACAACCCAGTGGGTGTCCATCAACTATCTGGCAAGTCATAAAATTCCAAGTGACTTTACGTAAGAATGCATGGGACTTATCTTTCCCATACGAAAGGAATCTGGTTCCATTGTTGTTGTGAGAGATCAGATTTGTCTTGTAGTTGACTAGTTAGAAAAACCAGTACAAATCACAGACACCTGTCGGTCAGAATTCATGTTATCTTTCTCCAAATATTAGGAGTTTGCTAGATCCAATTGTTGTTTCTTTCACACTTGTACTGAAAACAGTAAAAGATGCGGCAAAAACTAACTAAAACCCAGGAAAAACTTTTGATGTGTTTTGAAATTACAGTTTTCTTGAAATTGTCCTAAATTGACAAATATTTTAGCTAAAGTCCAAGAAAGGTGTAAAAATTCACAAAGATTTGATGCATCATGGGGTGTTCAGATGCCAATTAGTAGCACGCTTAAGTGTGGAGTTCTGATGGTATCCGATCCGGTGCAAGTTTTCAGCTTTTGAATTGCAAATTATTATAGATTTTGGATTATAATGCGAGTATTCTCTGCAGTCTGAAATTGGAAGCAGTCTGTGGAATCTCACCCATCCAAAAGAGTCAAAAAAAAAAAAAAATTAATTGGGTCAGTTTGTTAAAAGATTCTTATCCGGAAAATCTTTTTAAAATCTGGACAATTAATGGCCGAGGTGGACAATTGAGATCTCTGTCGTCCAACTGCAGATAAGCCGGGTCTATAACGAAAATTTGTAAAAGCACGCGTGTGATATGTAACATGATTGATTTTTACTCCAAAAATATTCTATGTTTAAAAATCCAATACTTCAAACAAAAGCTGGGGTGACAAAATGAGCCAAACGAGCAGAGCAGGTGATTGATCAAGTTTGGTTTGACAATTAAACGAGCTTCAAAAATATAATTGGGCTTAACTTGTTCATGGGACAAGCCCGCTCAATCGAGCTTTTATCAAGCCGATCTCGTATAGTTCGAAATTTTTATACAATCCGAGTAATAGTTGGTTCGAGTTTGATTTGAAAGCTTAACGGGCTTGAAAATTTCAAGGTTGGTTTATTTATGAAACAAACCAATCTCAAACAAACAAGCTCTTTAACGATTGAACACGAGCTCATATTCGAGTAGCTTGGTTCGTTTAGCCGCTCATAAAAGCAGTCATAGTGAAATTTTAAAGCTTCAATAACCCAGAAAAAATATCCACGGATTTTATTCGCCAGATTACTCTCGAAACCAAAAGCAAATATATTCCAATAGTAAAGGCAGCGATAATAGCAAAAATAGCTTACCCCACAGCCAGTATCAATGGCTGTCCTAATGGACCCATCATTCAAATTGATCAACTTCCCAATATCATCAATGTACGCATCAGCACCGTTGGGGAACATGGTCCCACCACCAGGGAATCTAAACCGGTCCCCTTCGTACCTGATCCAGTTCTGCTCCGCTTTCTCAACCGTCAATTCCTTGTGTGGAACATTCGCGTACCACACCAGATCCCTGCTCTTAGGCCACTTGAACGGGGCTTTGTACCCGTGCGGCGCAGGCACACGGCACTTCAGTAGTTCCCCCTTCACCGGACAATGCCTCTCCCTGTACATCAGCCTGTCTCTCTTGAACTTCAACGACCTCTTCGCGTCCTCACACGGCGTGTACTCGATGTACTTGGCGGCGCACGGCGGGTACGCTTTCACGCCGCCGTCGGGGACGGTGGCCGCGCCGCCGTGTGCGGCGGCGGAGTGGTGGGAGGAGAAATCTAAGGTGGTGGTGTTTTTGGTGGGGCTAAGGGTGCATCGGAGCTGGGTGGTAGTGGTGAAGCCGCCTTGTACGGCGGCGTTGCGGCGGTTCTGCCATAAACCGATGGAGTAAGAGAGAGAGCAGAGGAGAGTGATGAGGAGCAAGGGAAGAAGAGTGGGTCTTTTGAAGAAAGAGGTTTTTGGTGTGGGTTTGGAGGGACTCACCATGGCGGCTCCGAGTCTCCGGCCAGAATCCGATCGATTGCTTCTGTGTCTGTGTGACAGGCTTTTGTTGAGTCAAGATTTGTGTGTGTTTTTTATGAGACGTTTTGAGACCTTTGAGTCAAATTGGTCATGTGAGCGGTGATTGTAATGAATAGTATTATAGTGTTCCACAGATGCAGAGAAGATTAATTTTTATTCAGAAATGGAAGTGAGAGAGAGAGAGTGTGGGTTTTAAATTGAAGAGGGAGAGAGAGAGAGAGAGGGAGGGAGGGAGAAAAGGAAACGACAGAGGAGACGCGTTGGATAGAGTAATATGGTGTCAAAGGAGGCAGGGCAATTAAAAAACGAATTTGGGGTCCCCACTACACCCGTACTAACCTTAATTCTGAATGTCTGCTCACTTTGTCTCATTTTATTTGTTATTATTAATAGACCGTATTTGTTTTTAATTGTTCATATCTTGTAATATGGAATTTAAAAAATATTCAATATGAATCTTGTTTGATAGTTCTCGATAAGTTCTATTATACAAAAATTTTAAAATCACTAAAAACATTATAGATTAAAATTTATAAGAGTTTGACCGATGACGATCTTCGAAAATTGACAAACAAAATAAGTGTCTATTTTGAGGTTGCGTGTCATATTTAACGGCTTGTATCTTTTATTGTAAAACCTAAAAAATATGCATTATAGATCTTGTGGAATATACAAAAAATTTAAAATCATAAAAACTATTATAAATTAAAATATATAAGCCGTTGAAAATAACATGCAGTTCCAAAAGTGACATTTATATTGGAACGGAGAGAATATTAGCTCATCCGGTAGAGCTCTTGGATGCCCCACACTGCATCCAGAGATCGAGTCCCCCTCCCCAATGTAATAGAATAGGAATGACGAATGACAAAAAAAAATCGTTCAAATTGTTAAGAATGTTGAGTAGATCATTCATATAAAACATTAAATCAATTGAATATTAGTAGCCAAATGGTCAGATACCATTTGTTTTATAATATGAAAATGGATAGCCAATATCATTTAGAGAATAAATTGTAAGATAAATTTGTCTCAAATATGTGTCTACTGATCCCCGATTATCATCCTTTCTTATATCCATGACGAGCTCAGCATGCTTGAAAAAATAATCAAATTTGTCTCAATTGTGTGTCTACTAATCTCCGATTATCATCATTTCTTATATCCATGACATGCTCAGCATTCCTGAAAAAGTAATCAATTTAAATTCCAAATGAAGATTTTAGAGGATCCACAATTAAAGTTACTATGAGGTGTACGATGGGCACCCCAAATCTTTTTATAATAAAGATACTCCTATTTCTCAAATGAAGTGGATCCTCTCGCAATCCATTCAGATAATCAGTCTGGATTAGAGGATCATCCTATAGCAACGGGCATGGTAGAACTTAAAAAATTTCCGGTTAATCACGAGGCAGGTATTATTTTGTAATATCCACCCCGAAATACTCGTTGCCTCGTTCCAATTTGTATGTATAATCTTTATACGTATGTATGTATGTATGTATATAAGCATGTATATAGTATATAAATGTATATGTGTGTTTATATAAGTATGCATACATGTATAGGACTCCCTCTGTCCCTTTTTATAGTAATACATACAATTTCAAATCCCTAAAAAATATATTACTTTATATGATTTTTAATTTGTTTTATATCAAATTAAAGTGCTCATGGTGCAAAAAAAATTAATTTTTTTTACGGAAGTACATTTTTTTATGCCCAAAAAAATACACATTTCCCATAGGGGACATTTAAAAAGGGACAGAGGGAGTAGTAATTTGTATATATTATATAATCAAGTTCAAATATATATTTACTTAGGTGTTAGAAAAAATATTATAATGATATCTGTTAAAATTTTACTTTATGGACTATATTTGTTTGTAACGTTCTATCATAAGTATTTTGTTTTAAATAGTTTTTTTTTTACTCTAGGACACATAAAATATTTTTTGTTAGATCTTATAGTTTTTTCTTGTTCAACTAATTTGGATATGGATTTACCCGAATATACCCGATATCCAATGTGAGGCAGGCATGGTGGATGGTCCATTATTCTTTATGGGTATAGAGGTATGGATTAGGAAGAAATTCCCAATTAGAAATTGGAGATGGAATATGGTCTCCCGAACCATACCTTACATGTTGTCTTTCCTAGTCTAGAGTATGATTGTTTCCTTTCGTCCAAAATTTTGGACAAGGATCCGATTCGTTTCTCAAATGTGAATAAACTTTGGGTGTAGAAGTAGGAGAAACTTATATGGGTGCACGAAAACTGTCATGTGTTGCTCCATGCCTTTTCCACAACACACAAATTATCACATGGCGATGCCAACAGTAGGGACAGAGCTAGGATTTCGACTCGGAGATGGTACCCAAAATCAATATTCCCCCCCCCCCCCCCCCCCTCTATCTCACAAAGATAGTCTTTTATAAAACGACGTGCAATTTTGGATAAAAATCTCAAATAGTTCTTTAATTTTGTGTCAATAAATGTAAGAAATCATACACGGAAATACTTTATTTTTTTATTCAAAAATTAAAGGCTTTTTTTGTCTTTAAGGACAGCGAGAGTAATTAGTAGTATAAAAAAGGTACAAGTGTTTTAAGATTAATTATCTCTAAATCTCTTATAAGTTAATCATTCATTAACATACTTAATACCTAAAATTATACACTTTATTGACTTATCACTCATCAATATATCTAATACAAAAAATAACAATGTATTTATCATAAAAAATTCCTTCTTTTTTTTACCCAGAAATGACACGTGCCACCTCCCCTTTAAAGGCTCCGGCATAATTTTTCTTCACGTGCTACCAGAAAAAACCCCAGTGCCACTTGCTATTGATGAGAATCACGGGTGTATGTCACCAACTCTATTATTTTTTTAGGTCTCTATATAATAATGACTCTAAACAAGAGTGTAATAAGTGATGTAACACAGTGTATCACCATAGCAAGGGATTTGGGGTTGCTATTGTGCAGCCCTATGTATAGCAGGTGTTGGATGTTATTCGGGTTGTTCGTTACTCGAATGGATGATCCAAATTTTATTTTGTACGTGTGATAACGAACAGTTCGGATGCAACGGTGTCGAGGTAAAATTTGGGCCGTTCATCCAAGCAACAAACGGTCCGAATAATACACAACAGGTACTATATATGGGGTGCACAGCAGCAACCCATTGGCCCATAGCGAGGGGGGCAGAGCTTATTTTTTTTGGAAGATTTGTTTGATAGATTTCGAGATAGGAAATGAGAGGCAAAGTGAAAGGGAGCGTAAGGGAGGAGATGGATTGAAAAGCAACATCTTATTTTATTTTTTTTCTTTTTCAATTGGATAGAAAAGCAACATCACTATCCAATGAGATAGAAGGTGTTTGCTACTGCTTTTAAAACTAATTTTTCTTTTTTTTATTCTTAATTAAATTTTGACAACTTGTTTGTTGGAGCTTTTGTTTCGGTGGCAAGCAAACACTTCCAAATTCCACGAGTTTTGTAACTCAAAGTAAAAAAGTAAAAAAGGAGTCGATAATTAGAGAGTTCTATTTGGATGCTTTTAGCAGAAGAGATTAAACTTTTTTACGGATGATCCGCAAAGAGGGGTTTGCACCGAGCAAATCTCCGCTGTCTATTCCGAGATTCAACGGCTCGGATAACGTGCGGATTTTATTTTTATTTTTTTAATCCGAATTTTCTTTTAATGAGGAGAGAGAGAATACATTGATCCGGGTCGTTGAATCTCAGGATGGACGGCGGAGATTTGCTTGGTGCAAACCCCCTTTTTGCTAAACAATTTTCATCACTAAATAACCTACAAAAAAAATGCTCACCACATCCCACAAGTTTGAGATAAGTTTTTTTTCGTCTATAGTTAATTTTTTAATATTTTAATATTTTTTTTCTTTTTGAAGAGAGAGACATGATATGCATCTTAAAAGTAAAAAATAAATAAATCATTTAATAAAAAATCATTAAAAAAAATACGAATGACGAAACAACGAAAACTTTGGAATATTCCGAAACTGAAAACGAAACAAAGGTGAGTAGTTTGCTTTATATCCCACTATACTATGAAGTGGGCTTCCCAACTTTGTTGATGTTAAAAAGATTGAAACCCTTTTTTTTTTTTTTCCTACTTTCCCAATCTTCATCTCCTGCAAAATTAGGTTTAGTTGAACTCTAAATTCTTCTATTCTGACTTATGAAGTATGAAACACCTAAAAAGATTTCAAACAAAACCCAGTACATCACAAATCCACTATGAAGTTAGTTTTATATCAATCCAAAACATCCATCTCTGATTTAGCTGAAACTAAAATGAAATTCA
>JAXBDA010004346.1:0-29428 GCA_036023075.1 Gaultheria prostrata | reverse complement strand
GGTCCTTCAATACCTTCGCGCACTGAGGAAAAGACTCAATCGCCTCCATCAAAGTGATAGGGAATTGCACCCTCTTAAAAAGTTCTAACATCTTATGGTTCATATTCTGCTTAGGTTTCACCGCCAATCTTTGGGGAAATGGAGCTGCTGGGACAGCTGGCGGTGTTGGAGCCGTGGGGGCTGCAGCTGCAAGCACCTCCACCTCAGGTGACTCCTCCTTTCTCTTTACCTCTTTCCTAGGGACATTGACAATATCAGGAGTTGCTCTCGCTGCATCAACCTGCTCCGGGGGTGGAGCTGGTTTCTGCTTTGGCAAAATGGACTTATCGACCTCATTTCCACTCCTAAGAATGGTGACCGACTTAGCCTCCTTCTGATTCGGGTTCTGCACATTAGGGGTTGAAGAATTTCCCAAATAATGGGTACCCGCTACACTACCCTGGGCTGGAAACCTACCCCTCTCTTGCTGCATCTGACACATGGCCGCAGTGAGTTGTGATATTTGGGTTGTAAGGGCCCCAATTTGCTGCCTAGTTTCAGTCTGAAATTTCATCTGTGACTGCATCAGGGAATTGACATTATCCTCTAACTTATGGTCACGGGTAGTCATTTGCAAATAACCTGGGGGAGGACCACGAGTGGATGGACCCGCCCCCCTAAATTGCGGCTCGTATTGGAATGGGATAACCTGACCATGTGGGGGTCTGGACGATTGGGCTTGTTGAAACTGTTGCGGCGGAGGTAACGCAAGGGGTTGCGCTTGACCTCCACCTACGGGTTTGGAATCTGACCACCCAAAATTGGGGTGATCCCTCCATCCCGGATTATATGTGTTGGAATAAGGGTCCCAAATCCTGACTGCATTAACTTCTTCTTGATTAAACTGACTCGCCCCCTTGGCGGCAATAAACCCAGGGCAAGCGGTCGCGGTGTGCCCTTTACATTCACACCACACACAAACTTCCTCAATCCCTACCTCGTTAACTGGTCGGGTCTGCCTCACTTCTAGCTCCTCTAATTTCTAAGCCATCTTTTCTACCTGAGCCTGAAGTCTTTGATCACGAATGGTGACAGGGACGACGTTGGACCCAAAAGGTCCGGTTCGCTCAAAATCCGATGGTTCTAAAGCCCTCTGCCTATCCGCTAGGTCATCTAAGAATTCCCAAGCCTCGTCCGCTGTTTTGGACAAGAAATCTCCCCTTTTGCAAGAATACTCTATGTGCTGGACTGTCTCAGCGTTGAGACCCAGATGAAAGAATCCTGCTAGCTGAATTCTCTCAAAGCCATGGTGTGGCAGCCTTAGGAGCAAGTCCTTAAAACGCTCCCATGCCTTGAGAAATGACTCACCCCTTTCCTTCCTAAAACCTTGTATTTGACGTGCAAGACTCTCAGTCTTAGCCTCAGAAAAGTATTTCCTAGAAAATGCGTCACGCACTTGTGCCCAAGTGGTGAAGGATCGAGGCTTTTGCATTCTGAACCACCTAAGCGCGCCATCTTTCAGCGTTGCCTCAAACAGCTTGAGGCACGCGTTATCATACTGGGTATCGGACGCCAGATTGCGCACCAACCCCTCAAATGTCCGCACATGCTCGTACGGATCATCAGACTCCCTCCCATAAAAACTAGGGAGGCTATTCAGAACACCGGGTTTGATTGTAAAGGCATTGCGTGCCGCTTGTGTCTCTTGAGGGAACACAATGGGTCCTGGAGGAGTGGTCCTCGCGGGGTGTATGTGCTGCCTCAAGGACTGCTGATTAGCTACTTGCTGGTTTGCCATCTCACCGATCTCTGACCCTGACTCCGAAACTGACTCTGGAACTGACTCTAACTCTGGCTGGAAAAGCGGATTACTAATACTGATTGACTCAAAAGGTAACTCTATATAAAGACCACTAAGGGGAATAGACTCTGACTGGTGATCAACTGAGTCTGACTCTAAACTAGAAGATGAAGAACTAGAAAACACAAGCTGACTTGACTCCAGTTCGTTTCGAACTAACCGATGTGTAGGGTCGCGATAATAAAGGGGATCCTGTTTAGGGGAAGTATTCTTTTTTCGACCTATGGTGACTCGACTAAAAGACAAAAAAAATAACTACAACTCTACACCTCTGAACACTCGTTGTCGGAGAAAAATGCTTGACCAACCGGGTGTATAAAATTAAGACTCAAAAACACGTCCCAAGCGCAGGACTACCAATCAGTGTAGCACAATAATCCGGAAGTACCGGAGTCGAACCACAGAGAAGGACGAATGGTGTTTGACTCAAAAGTGCTGAATTCTAGTTTAACCTGGCTCTTAGGTAGCCACCCCTTGTTTCACTTTGGTTGATTAACTTAGAGAACTAACAAATTAACTGCTTACTATTAATTAAAAAGGAGAGCACAGCCGTGGGAACTCCAGCGTCCACGACTAGAACTAACCAATATCCACTCGGGTCACAATTCCTTAAAATAAATGATTTTAGAATAGGAGAAAGGTTCCCTAACGAATGCACACCACCTGTCACCAGTTTCCATGTGCAGTTACTGCTTACAAGGACTCCGGCGATGCCTGGGATTCGTCCGTTAGGAGGAAGGATTTCGTATCCAAAATGGCTTAAAAATTCCGTTTCATTTTAACCCGCAGTAGACATTGATTAGTCTAGCCATGGGGCGCTTTCGGCCCGCGGTCGCACTCTATGGAACTACTCACTCATGATGTTAATAAACTCAATAATCATATTAACCCTAACTTTAAACGTGCTTCGAACGGTTTAAAAATAAAGATTAAAACACGATACCACGATTGTGGAAAAGAACTGGATTCAATCACTGGAAGCAATCACCAAAGTAAAGTCGGATAATCTGTAGCAACTTGAATCTGAAATCAAAACCTAAAAACAGCAGCAAAAATTAAGAAAATAAAACGAAAGTTATGAACTGTGGAATTGAGGAACCCTAATTCGAGTTCTAGAGAGAGTATATATACTAAAACCCTCGATTACAATTAAAGACCTAAGATAATTCAAAATTCGGCCGCACAAAGACCAAAACGACACCGTTCCTTCGCCCACTAAGGACCTCGGTAGTGCTACACCACTTTGGGTGTAGCGCTCCCGAGCCCTTATCTCCTGCTTTGACTGGCTGAGCCGCCATTCACCGTTGACCTCTTAACCCATCAGTAGCGCTACACCACTTTTGGTGTAGCGCTCCTGAACTCTCTGTTCATTTTGGAGCCCCTTTTGTGCCAATTTTGAGCGCTCCCTCAAATCCTTGTAGCGCTCGCGATGGGTTACGATCATTTTCACACGAAATCAACTTCAACACTTAGCCTCCACAGCCTTGGTCATTCTTGATCCTCGTGCATGCCCTTCCAACAATTCCGATTAGCACCAAAACACCTCAATTCCCTGCAAATTAAGCACAACACACACAATCCAACCACGTGCACGAATTAAATGGAAAATGAGGATTAACCGCACGTCTAACGCGCTCATTCTTCCCTACTTAGGCGCTCAAATGCATGGATTTCACACGCCTATCAAGAGGATGTAATAGTAACAATCAAAAGCCAAGGGGGGTCAGTGTAATAAAAGGTATGTAAGTTTTTTTCCAAAACAGAGCATCAGAATCCGAAACAGAGCATGAAAAATCGAATTTTACCACTGACGCATTACGGTGTCGGAATAGATGTCGCGCGGTGTACGACTGACACTGCGCGGTGCCACTGATAGCACAAAATTTTGAAAATTTTTGATTTTGTCAGAATGAAAAAGGCTTTTGTTTTCTTTATTTCCTTTGTGAAAAACAAGACCTTTGATGGTTTTGGAAGACCCTTAAGAGGTTTTAATAAAGGAATGTACCTCCACGTACGGACGGCATTTCCACCACCACGAATGGGTTGTGTAATGCACGCCTGAAAGGTTTGAACTTGTTGATAATGTTCTTCCAAGTATGAGAAAAAGCTATGGAGCTCCTCTCCTACTTGGTAGAATCCCCTCAGAGCATAAAGCTTCAAACAAGAACACGGGACTTATACCTTGAAACGCCTCGGGTGGAAAACGAAACCGGTTGGGTTGAGGGTGAGAGGTTTATGAGACAAGATTGTGGTAAGTATAGCAATAGAGCAAGAAGGTTTTTTTTTCTGGGATTTTTCGATTTCGGTTGATACGTGAGTTTTTCAGCTGCTTTGTCGTCGGTCGAAATTGTTCGGTCGAGTTTGGGTTTTATAGGCATGAGGCTTTGGACGACTTCACACGTTAGGCCATATTCCCACGGCAAAATGTTGAGTTACGGGTAGGCTTCGCGTGTTACGCAAACGAAACGAGCTGCTAGGCAACCCAAAATTCGCGGTGACAAGACATGGTTGCCGTACGGCATGCTTAATGTATCGTACGGTACAACCAAACATACCGCACGGTGGAGATGGTGAAAATTTGAGGTTTTGGGTCGTACAGTGGATTGGGTTAGGCCGTACGGTTGGGCTATTGTTTCTTTTGGTTTTTTCAATCCGAGGGAACATTCCGAGATATATTTTACGTGTTCTTTCATCATCGGGGATGCACAAGTCATCAAAATTGGGGTGTCTACATATACCCACAAAATCATAATGGAATAAATACTCCACAGGCTTCTCTCTGTCTACTTTTTCCGTTGCAGGATTCAACTAATAACTCTAATCTCCTATGCTTTGAGCCTTGACCCTCTAGTCTTCAAACTTCTCTCGATCATCTGAAGCTTTTCTTGAGTTTGGACCCATCTGCAACTTCCCAAGAATCAATGGTGGATCACTGTCTCAACTTCTTCGTTTGGTGTTTGAATGATTTACGTGATGAATATCACCAGTAGAAGTCAATCTTTCAATAGAAGGGCTTTGGGTTTCAGTAGCCCACGGGATCACCGAACGCTCTTATTTTCACTATTGTTACGTTCCCTTATGGTGATAGTGTCTGGGGTTTCCGCAATTTCCTTCTTTTTGGCAGTTGGTAGTGGATATATACATGTTCTTCCCAGTCTAAGCCAGGCTTTTCAGGGGTTTGGTGTATCCGTTTTCAATGGTTCCTATGATGATTGTGATGCTTTTGAAGGAAGTTGGGTGATCGATGATAGTTACCCTTTGTACAATGCTTCTGAATGCCCTTTTGTAGAACGAGGATTCAACTGTTTGGGGAATGGACGATTAGATAATGATTACGTTAAATGGAGGTGGAAGCCCAAGAATTGTGATATTCCTAAATTTGATGTGCATAATGTTTTGGAAGTGTGCTTCGAAACAAAAGAATTGTTTTTGTTGGTGATTCAATGAGTAGGACACAATGGGAGTCGTTGATATGTTTGCTTATGACCGGAGTGGAGGATAAGAGCAGCGTTTATGAAGTCAGCGGGCATAACATAACAAAGCAAATTAGATTTTTAGGTGTGAGATTCAGTTCCTTTAACTTCACCGTTGAGTTCTTCCGATCAGTTTCCCTTGTGCAGCACAAATGGGCTCCTAAACATGCGCCAAAGAGGGTTTGGTCAACACTCAGATTGGACAAGTTGGATCCTATTAGCAGTCAGTGGGTTAATTCAGATGTCCTTATTTTCAATAACATTTTGAATTAATATTATAATTCCTTTAACATAAGTTATGAATTTGAGATTGATATTATGTACTTCCCATATGACACGTACATATTCTTACGTCCCCTACTATCATCATTTTGTAGTTCCAAAGGACTTTTCATATGCCATTCCAAGACCGGAAGAGGTTGGCAAGCTGTCTTTTGGAGGGGTACGGTCAACCTTGATTTGATGCTTATCCTCTTGATTTGATGCTTATCCTCCTTATTCTTTTAATCTTTGCTCCTCTGTCAAAGGTCAATAAAATCTATTCTTTTCCTGTTCAAAAAAAAGAAATCATTCTGTAATTCCATACCATTTTCAAACTTTGAAAATTGTATTTTAAAGGTTGATTTCTGAATATATTTTTTTTCACCATTCAAAGATCTCATGAACTTTTAAAAAGTGTTAAAAATTAAAAAAGAATAGAAATATACTTTGTAATGTTCAACAATGATACGAAATCTCGAAAGAGAGAAAAAAAAAATGTGGTCAAATAATGACAATACAATCGAGGATCTAAAAATAGAAAAAGAGAGGTTAAAAATATAACACCCAAAGTTGCAGTGGCAACTAATTAAAATCCTTGAGAATCATGTAGAATTTCTTAATCGTTTATGGAAAGATGCTCATGACATAGGAGGTGGACTGGTGGAGGTAACTGAGAAAACATTCTACTTTAGAAATTGAACTTCTAAAGTAGAATGTATGGAGTATTTTTTTTCGGTTACAACCCAGAACAATATTGAAAATGTCACAAGTGCTTGTCAGACCACATATTGATGAAGAGTAACCTAACATCTAGGATCCGAGGGAGCCCTCTAGTAGACAGAACAATAACATACTGGTATTTGATAAAGTTGCATTGGTACCAATATCTAGGATCTGAGTGGGCCCTACATAGGGCTGCAAATGAGCCGAGCTGTTCACGAGTAGCTCGCGGCTCGGCTCGTTAAGGCTCAAGTCGACTCAGCTCGGTTCGTTTACTAATCGAGCTCGAGCTCGAGTTTTTGGCTCATTTACTAAACGAGCCGAGCTCAGCTCCCAAAAACTTGGCTCGGCTCGTTTAAAGAGGCTCGTTAAGTAAACTAGTCTGGCTCGGCTCGGCTCGATAAGGGCTCGGCTCGTTTACTACCGAGCCGAGCTCGAGCTCGAGTTTTGGGCTCGTTAAGCAAACGAGCCGAGCTCGAACACCTCAAAGCTCGGCTCGGCTCGGCTCAGCTCGTTCGCAACCCTAACCCTACAATATATAGACTACAATATGAACATCACCAAACTTGCTGACACAGATTCATTGCTTCACCAGTATTCAAAAAGCCATATGATATAAAAAGGCAAAGAAAAAACTCTTCACGAAAGACGAACAAGCTAAACCCTCATTTAACATCACATCTTAGTGAGGACGTAATGTTAAGTATAAAAAAAAAATACTTGAAAGCTTTTGATCTGTAAATACGTAGCAAATGATGTGTAATAGCTTTTGAAAGCCAATTAAACATGTAATATCCCTTGTGCAAATAGTACAAGATAGGAATATGCAAGCTTCATTTTCTCATTTATTGTTTTGTATATTATGATCATGACTTTGAAAGTTAAAAAAGAATATTATGGTCATGACTTTGAAAGTCAAAAATAAAGATCTCATGTGAAAGTTAAAAAAAAATATTATGGTCATGACTTTGAAAGTCAAAAATAAAGATCTCATGAATAAATGGATTTTATATACTCCCTCCGTCCCAAATTGATAGTCCACTACGAAACTACGTGCAATTTTTAAACTAAAAAATAATGTATTTATCGAAATAATTTTTGAACTTATTTTGCACCGTATAAAAGTTTTCAATGAGATCTATCAAACAAGATCCATAATGCATATTTTTTGAGGTTCACATTAAAAGATATAAACCGTTGAAAATGGCACACAGTCCCAAAATAGACTATCATTTTGGGACGGAGGGAGTATGTATAAAACGATGCTAATGACATACGAGGTGGAAGTAACTGAGAACATTCTACCTTCTCTCTCCCCTCTTGTAATGTTTTATTGTTTTTCAATGAAATGTTTCTTTCTTTGCCGATCAAAAATAAAATTGAGAACATTCTACCTTAGTCTTAGAAATTGAACTTCTAAGTAGAATGTACCAAGTATCTTTTTTCTACTACAATCCAGAACAATATTGAAAATGTCGTAAGTGCTTTTGTCAAACCAAATCTTGATGAAGAGTATACTAATATATGTCTAGGATCCGAGGAAGCCTTACAGTAGACCGAACAGTGACATATCCGGTATATTTGATCAAACTAATTAAAGTAGCATTGGTACCAAGGTTTTAAATACCGGTTTTGCGACACGTAACGGTAACGGTTTTGGTAGTATCGAATGTTACGTAACGGGAATCGGGTGTAGCGGTCGTGAATTTTTAAAAACCATTTTTTGACAAAAAAAAATTTTAAATTACTTAAATAACCCGTAATGGTCGAGTATCGGCTGTAAAGACGAACATACTAAACCCACATTTAACATCACATCTTAGTGAGGACTAAATGTTTAAGTATAAAAAAAAAAACTTTTGATCAGTAAATAAGTAGCAAATGATCTGTAATAGCTTTTGAAAGCCAAACATGTAATATCCCTTGTGCTGTTATGCAAACAGGATAATATAGAATATGCAAGTTGTAGAATAGTGCATGCGGACCAAATCGCATAAGATAGAATATATTGTTTTGTACATTATCATGACTTTGAAAGTTAAAAAAATATTCTACCATGGCTACGAAAATAAATTGATATCATGATAAAAATTCTCATTGTGATAGGAATTCTTATTGTTGCGGTCCTAATTAGAACGCATTACATTATTTACATCCCAAGTACTGTTTATGATGACAAATAGAATGCCACAATTCTTATTGTTGCGGTCCTTAGTAATGTTTTATCACACTTGATTGAACTAGCAAAGAGCAAAAGAAATCTGGGAATAATTGGGAAAAAACCTAATAACATCTTGTACGGTTGAGCATGGATTGTATTTGTTCGAATTTGAAGTAAATCAAGAGCCAAACTAACTCATACGGATGGAAGAATTTGAGAACCAAACTAATCTACCAAATGCATTGAACGGAACTAATCCAAACTATTAGAATACGGTTCGGTTCTCATTTTGAACCACGGTTTCCTTTTTTTTTTTTTTTTTTGTCATTCGTCATTCCTAATCTATTACATGGGGAGGGGGAATAGGACTCGATCCCGAGATGCAGTATGGGACATTCAAGAGCTCTACCATATGAGCTAGCCACTACTTGCGAACCACGGTTTCCTTGAACTTGGATAATTTGTTTACAAAGCTTTTGAACCAACGAAAGTTCACGTAAAAAAATTCAACGACATAAAACTTGATTTTGATCGAATTTCACTAAAATTAATGACCAAAAGTCGCTAAAATAAATTTAAATTCACTGATGGCCACTAATAAAACAAAACATGTGTTCATGTTCGTGCAATTATCGGAGCTTTTTTTCCGGCTTCCGAGTTGATGACGCTTGGGTGATCGTGCTGATGGGCTTTATTGTTTTTACAGCTTGTCTTGGGAGTTGCAGTAGCGTGGGATAGGTATTGGGAGTTGTTTTATTGGGGCTGGGCTTTATTAGGTTGTTTGGTATCTTACCAAACATTGTCTATTTTAAAATCGAGAGGTGGAGAGGTAGATTAAGTATTTGCGAGTAGCAGTATTAGGAGTGACTCCGAACCTCTCTCAATGCATTTCTTTTCCTATTGTACTGATTTCATCGTGGCTCCTTTGGGATTAATAAAATCTTTCTTTGCTTTTCAAAAATAAAAATAAAACATGTGTTCATTAATTATATGTGACGAAAATATATAATAGTAATTGCTTTTGTTGTTCTCAAGTGTTTTTCAAATAAAGTATCAATTGAGGTGATTTGGCAAAAAAACAAAAACTTGTTTTTTGGTTTATGTAACAATAAACCAAAAAACTCATTTGGTTCAAATTGTGGTTTATTCCACTGTTTAAAGAGACCAATGGCACACTGTAATTTTGCTCAACCTCCTGGCTTCATCTTAGCCGTCCATTGCATCACCTATCACCCAAAAAAACAACTCCAGTTTTTTTGCCAAATCACTGTGGTTTATTCCTCCCAAATAAACCAAAAAACAAGTTTTTGTTTTTTTGCCAAATCACCAAATGTAATGTCTAAATTGTGGATTGGATCAGCTTGGACGAAAATTGTTACCATCACTCCTAGGGCCGGAGGAATTAAAAACTCACACTGCTCCTTTTTTTTTTTCTCTCTGTGTTGAAATTTGTAATGGTGCCCCCAAGTGAAAATACTAAAGAATTGAAAAACTAAAAAATTGGCTACTGGGGGCTTTGGTTTTGTCCATGGAGGAGGAAATTTCTTCAAAGATTAGTTTTGACTCAATCAAAAATAGATGACTAGTGTCGCATTTCATTATGATTCATGATTGAGGTAACGCATCGAGATAATTTTAATTTTTCATTCTAGTTGCTCTTGATTTATTAAGAGCACTTAGATATTGTGTTCTATATTTAGGTACTACATATTAAGAAAATTAAGTGTTTTAGACTCTTGAACCTTGAATTTTTAAAATCTTCTTGTTTATATATTGCGGCCTCTTTGATATGAAATCCTGGTTCCGTTCCTTTATTAACTCCGCAAACCAAACCATTTGATTTGATTTTTCATTTTACAAACCGGGACAACCCAGACTAATAAAAAATAGAACCAAAAGGACCTGTTTGGATTTGTTCGGACTTCATTCGCGGTTTGGATCTTGTAATCTGGCTCTAACAACTCAAGAAGGTTCCACGTCCAAAATTCCACACCGGACACAAAGCTTGATTAGGTTATTCATTTTGCTTGAGATCACTATTCCCACATCCGGAATTTCAACATGGTCCAATCACATGGATATACACCTTGGGCTTAATAAATTAACCTAATTCGAGTTCGAGTTTCTCTTCTCGTTAAAAGGGCTTTCAAGATCACTTTGTTACATAAACATACAAATTTTGAATTTTTTTTCAAAGCTCCTTAAATTTTCAAATTTAACATGAAAAATCGAGTCATTTGATTCGTTTATCGACCCTAGCCACACCCGTAGGCGTGGGCAGCTATTTACTTGAAGGCATCTCAACTAATGGTCATTGGAAATGAGAGTTTATTATGACAACTTTGCTTATGATATAAACATATGCACCCAATAAAGGGTTCAAATTGCACTACATCATCAAAATATCACCCGAAGAATCGGTTTTCAAACAGGTCACCTTATTTAACCGTGAACCTTAGTTGGACTACAAAATTCATAAAGCAATTTATAATTAACCAAATTTAATAGGCCACAACAAACTCATAAGAAATCCACAGGCGGTCATATGAAAGCCAGAATTATTCACAAGAAAAAACAAACGTATCACAAATAATTGTTAGCAGCAATTCATAGTATATTCTAAAGTTTTGTGGCTAGCCATAATGTCTCATACTACATGTCATAAAGCCACCATATATAACTAAGGTCATAAAGATTCTCAACACTGGGTCGACATAAGTTATTGGGCATAATTCTCACAATATATAGGCACCACTAATGATCCTAATGATAAGTCGAAAATGAGTTTTTGTTTTTTTATTGGGCATAATTCTTTTTTTTATTGGGCATAATCAAATCCTAATGATGAACCTCTTTTTTGCAGTCAATTTTCAAATTTTATTAGCATATATTATATACATCAATAACCAATTTGAGAATCGATTGTTGCGAAATTTGTGAAGAAATTCATACAAAATTATTATCGAAACCTAATTCACAAAATTTTAAGATGCGGAATCAAATATGTGCTCTGGTCAGGGCAGGCCTGGGCCTAGGGCACTTTAAGAAGGGCTGATTTTTAGGGCACTCTAATATTTTTTCAAAATGGGCTAGACTATGACTCTTTTTTTACCCAAATAAAAAAAAAACCCAATATTAGTTACAAAATGGCGCCCAAACTATTGTGGCGCAATCTGAAAAAAGGCCCAATATCATTTACAAAAGGACCTAAACCTGATTTAAAAAAAAATCTAAATCTAAATCTAAATTTGATCTTCATCTTTTTATTCGTTAAAAATTGGAACGATAGGCAACAGAGCGAGAGAGAGAAAAGGAAGAACTAGAAGGCCAGAAGGGAATCCAATCGCCATCTCTTCACATCCGTCCGTCCAAATAGTCGTCGTGATGTCGTTTGTTGACCATCGTTAAAATTAGTAAGCCACTCCACTTGGAGTTTTATTCCTCTCTCATAGGAGTATCAAACTGGCAGAACTGCATCGATGATGCTCGAGTGGTGATTTCCTAATTCCTAGTGTGATCATATTAAATTAATTCCTAATTTCCTTTTATACTATTTTTGTTTTCTCGTATTGTGATTATTGCGGAAAAAAAATTTAGGGCACATTTTTTATATTAGACCTAAGGCACTCAAAATTCTTGGGCTTGCCCTGACTCTGATTTATCTAGTCCAGTCAATTAAAGAAGCAAAACTAAGTTGTTTTGAGAGGATAGCATCACAAAGGGAGAGTAACATCCTAATTATATTGACACCCTACATCTTGACAATCGCTAATCAAACTCCCAAAAGGGTTTGACAAGATGACAACCAAAAAAGCCCAAAGGCTAATACAAGCATAGGACTCCCATGAATAACAGCTCCATCCCAAGCATATAACTCTCTTAATTTTTTATATTTCCAGCTACATTAGATGCTCTTAGAATTATCCTGGATCGATAGAAAGACGAATGATAGCTTGGCAATATGATTTTATGACGACCCCATTGAATGAGATTCCACCCGCCATACATGAATTGCCACTAGGAAGTAATTATACACTTGTATTCTTTCTTCCTTCTGTGAGTACATCCTTGACTAATGCAACAAAATACTGCACATGATCTCCTTTTTTCCGCATTACATACTTTTTAGTCCAATATATAAAGGTTAGTTTCGGTACTTTAAAAGTTTTGCTAAAAGACGAGACTTCCTCTTGATGTAGTGACTGATTGAATTTATGATACCATATGTTATTGCTTTTGACAAAAAAAAAAACTTCCTACCCATCAGAACTTGTACTACTTTTTATGATAACAAAAATGCTACAATACACATCTTACTTTGCTGTGTAGAATTGTACGTAATTCTTGAACTCTTAACATTTTGAATTAATACTTCCTCCGTCTCTTTTATAGTGTGTACATTTCCATTTTGGACTATCCCTTAATAAATGTGTGTTTTGAAAAGTTAGTGGGTACATTTCCTATTTTGCCCTTAAAAGTAGATTCATTTTTAAAAAGTTAGTGGTTATTATTATTATATTGATAAGGGTAAGTAATGGAAAGTAGATGTAAAAGTTGATGTGAGAGAAAAATAGTTGGAATTCTCAAGTAACACACTTAAAAGGTGCGGATAAAGTATTATAATTCTTTTAACAAAAGTTATGAATTCGAGATTGATATTATGTGTACTTCCCATATGACACATACATATTATTACCCCTGCTGTCATCATTTTGTAATTCCATACCATTTTCAAACCTTGAAAATTGTATTTTAAAGGATGAATTCTGATTTTTTTTTTCACCATTCAAAGATCTCATGAACTTTTAAAAAGTGTTAAAAATTAAAAAGTAAAAATGTACTTTTTAATGTTCAACAATGATACAAAATCTCGAAAGAGACAAATTAATTATGAGATAGATAGAGTACAAATTATTAGGCACTCAAAGTAGTAAACAAAATGACATGGATCTCTTGTTGACATGTGGTCAAATAAAGAATTTTCGTCGCACCCAAAAAATTGTGGTCAAATAATGACATCACAATCGAGGATCTAAAAATAGAAAAAGAGAGGCTAAAATAATACCCAAAGTTGTAGTACGGCTACGCCAACTAATTAAAATGCTTGAGAATCATGTAGAATACTGAATACTTAGGGGGTGTTCCGCTAAGATTAGTTTTTTGGTTTTTTGGTTTTTTGACTTTTTTATGTGAGAGCTCGAAAAACGCGTAGTTTTTTGTAGTTTTTTATGTGATGTACTGTGAGGGGATGACCTGTCTCGAAAAGCGTAATAAGCTGGCTTTTAATTTTTTGAGTTAGTGGAATGGGGCCTTAATGATTTATGGAAAGATCGATGCTCATGACATATAAGGTGGAGGTAACTGAGAAAACATTCTATTTTAGAAATTCAAAAGTAAAATGTACAGAGTATCTTTTTTTGTTACAATCCAGAACAATATTGAAAATGACATAATTAAGTACTTTTGTCAAACCAAATCTTGATGGAAAAATCTAGGATTCGAGGGAGCCATACAGTAGACAGAGCAATGACATACGTGGTATTTGATCAAACTAAAGTTGCATTGGTACCAATATTCAGAGCCGGCTCATAGATTTTGGAGGCCTAAATCAAACTTATTAAACGAGGCCCACCCTGTAATTTGCATACAAAAATTGGGCCCTAAATTCGAATTGGGACACTTTTTGTATGGAGAGCTTACACAAAAATTATACTGCGTCTAGTATATATATGTAGGGTTCCTAAATAATTGGGACCCCTAAAATTTTAATTTTTTGGTGGGCCTAAATCCCATGCTTCTTGGGATTCATGTCTAAGCCGGCTCTGCCAATATCTAGGATGCAAGAGGGTCCTACAATATATGAGTTATTTTCATTCAGCGCTAACAAAAATACATAGCATGTCTATGATAAAAATTTGTATAAAAAAATACTCGTATCTGACTAGGCAAAAGAGATACTCTCTCCATCCCATTTTAAATATCCACTCTAGGAATATATGCAATTTCAAAAACCTAAAAAATATATTTCTCTATGTAATTTTATAATTTGTTTTATATCAAATTAAAGTGCTCATTAAGGACTTTTATACGGTGCCAAAAAAAAATTAAAAACATAACGAGAATATAATTTTTTAACGTCCACAAATATATACATTTTAATCTGGCTCTAACAACTCATGAAGGTTTTTAGACTCAGATTACTTATCCCACGTCCAAAATTCCACAGCGGACACAGAGCTTGATTAGGTTATTCATTTACCTGAGATCCCACGTCCGGAATTTCAACATGGTCCAATCACATGGACATACACACCTTGGGCCTAACAAACTAACCTAATTCGAGTTAAGGCCTTTCAAGATCACTTCGTTACATAAACATATCAATTTGGAAATTTCTTGTAAAGCTCGTTAAATTTTCAAACTTAACATGAACAATTAACTCGGGGAGTGTTCCACTAAACTAGCTTTTAGCTTTTCACGGCTTTTTATGTGATATATTATGAGAGAGTAACTACCTCGATTATAAAAATAAACTGACTTTTTGACTTTTTTGAGTTAGTGGTATATGGCTTCATTCGACTCGTTTATCAACCCTACCCACACCCGTATATGTGTGAGCAGCTATTTATAGAAACTAGAAAGCATTTCAAGTTTTCAACAGGTTAAGATGATTGGATGTGTAAGAGACTGTTCTCAAACCCATTTCGTTTAATAAACGAGCCAAAATATTCGAGGCCCAATGGGCCAGGGTGCAGCCCAACCCATAACCCAAGGAAAGTGAATTGACGTTTTCCCTCAGCCTCATATAAATTGGGCAATTTTTTTTTTCTTCCTCCGGGTTTTGCTGATTCGAAGCCATTGAATGGCTGGCCGTTTGAATTCCTGTATCGTCGGTTGTTCTGTTTCTCTTGATTGGACTGGGAGCAATGCTCTTTCTCGATCTCCTCTCTCTTGCCCCAAAATTTCTCTGCAATTCTTAGATTCCAAAAATCTCCATTGCAGTGTTCCCCTTCCCCTCAACAAGATCGTCTTCTGTTTATGGTTAGTCACTTCTCTTTCTTGTTTGTTTCCCGGGAAAAAATGTCGAGAACAATGAGAATGAAAAGCCATCTTTTACAAATTTCCCAAAATTACTCACGATAGTTTCTGGGTTTTTCTTGATTTTGGTTTTTGATTTGTGGGTGTTGTCCTGATTGAAGATTTCTTTACACATTCGTGAGTTAATGAATTGGAATTTGGTTTTTGATTAGATTTTGGAGGGTAGACAGAGAAGAAGAACCAAATGGCATATAAGGTGGATCATGAGTACGATTACCTATTCAAGATCGTCTTAATTGGGGACTCTGGTGTTGGAAAATCCAACATTCTTTCCAGGTTTACACGCAATGAGTTTTGCTTGGAATCTAAATCCACCATTGGTGTCGAATTTGCCACAAGGACTCTTCAGGTTAGTTTCAATTACTATTTTTTCTAAACTTGTCCTATTCGTCTCAAGTATCGTTGTACCGCTCTATTGATACCTTTTCTTTTCCAATTTCCTATGGCATGTGGACCTTTGGGTACATTTGGTTGATGTGTTTTAGCTGAATACCAATGAGATTGTTTAAATTGCCTTTGGGAGCGATGATTTAAGGGGGGGAAAAACTCTGTAAAAAAAGATAATAGAATGAGGTTGAGAACTTGAAAGGAAAGGAAGACGAATGAAAACATGAGGTAAAATTGATGGTGTTGCGGTTATGTTTATCTAGTATGGCATTGTTAGATAACAAGGTATTTTTTGTAACAATCATAAATGTCGTTGTTTTGGTTCCTTGTTTTGCTACTTTTGGTTCATTCAACTCTTTTGTTATTGAGGCTGATTTTATAGAGTTGCTCCACCGCAAGTAAGAAGTGGATGAATTTATCTGTGAACTATGTTAGAGCATCTCCAGCAGGCTTTACCTAAGTTATCTTCAAAACTGTAGTTTGCTACCTTTCTATACCATTTTTAAGGGTGAGTTAGTAGAGTACGCTTCAGCAACAAATCCTAGTTTTTAATCATTTTGGCAATTGCTACCTCTGCCGGAATCCTCTTTTTTTTGGGTAAATCCGGAATCCTCTTACCACATACTTGTCAAACTTCGCTATTTCAAGTGATGGTCATTGGACATTGTCCTACCACTATTGCTCCTTTATGTAATCCCAAGCATGTCTTGTTCCCCAGAACTAAAAAAATGAAGAAACTAAAAAGCAAGTGGTATGGGAATCATGTATTTGCTGAACACATTCTTTGAACAAATGAGAAATGGAACTTGTAACCATTCACCCATTAACAAATAACATGGTGATGGGAAACCAACCATTGACAATTGAGTGGTACTCGAGGCTCGGTTTGGTTTGATTTGGTTTAGTTTAGTTTGTATGGTGATGGGAAATCCTGCTGTAGTTATTATCAGATCTGTCTTTCACCTTCGAGCTGGGACATGGTGACAAGGAAACAAGATTTCTTAAAAATACCATTGCTATTAGAGGAATGCCATTTCACAGTGAGCAAAACTACTGAACCATAAAAATGCAGTACCAGTACTGGTGTTTTACTAGAAATGTTAAAGTTAGGAAACTGGATCTGAAAGATACCATAGAGTTCCTCTGCCATGTAGAAGTAGTGCACATGAATATACCATCTTAAAGGTACCGTAGAGTTCCTCTGCCATGTAGAGTAATATTTGTTGTGTGCAACATACCTTGTGTGTAAAAATGAGCAAGCCTAACCCTGTACTACATGATATCAGTCCCAAATTAATGCATGTGTCGGGTGCATTTATGTGTGTAGGTGTCGGACTCATCTAATTTCCATCTGAAAGACCATGGAACTAGCCATCATATTCATATTTGTTAGCGTACTTGCTTTATTGGCAATAAAACGCCGTTAGCAAGGCGCCTTAGTGTATTTTCATGCAAAAATTTTAGGAGTCTAAACATAGTGCATGATAGATTGGAATTGAGAACTATGCTTGTTTGATGAATGCTCAACTCAATATGTCAAACACAGATCTCGTACCCACACCTGAGTATTGAGTGTTCATCAAGACTAATTCATTAATTTAGAACAGTGCATGAGAAATAGACTTACATAATTGGCTACAGGTGGAGGGTAAGACAGTGAAGGCCCAAATATGGGACACAGCAGGACAAGAGAGGTACCGAGCAATCACAAGCGCTTACTACAGAGGAGCCGTGGGTGCCCTCTTGGTCTACGACATAACCAAGAGGCAAACCTTTGAAAACGTCCTGCGGTGGCTCCGCGAGCTGAGGGACCATGCTGACTCCAACATCGTCATCATGCTGGCCGGAAACAAGGCCGACCTCAACCACCTCAGAGCGGTCTCAGACCAAGACGCTCGGCTGTTGGCTGAGAAGGAAGGGCTCTCATTCCTAGAGACCTCTGCATTGGAAGCGATGAACATCGAGAAGGCGTTTCAGACAATTTTGTTGGATATTTATCAGATTATAAGCAGGAAGGCGCTGGCAGCTCAAGAGGCGGCTACGGGACTTCCAGGTCATGGCACGTCGATCAATGTTGGAGACTACTCGAGTAATTTGGGCAGGAGAAATTGTTGCTCTAATTGACAACAATTTGGGGGAGAGGTACGTAAGAGGATGAAGTGGGTTTCAATTCACGATAGAGATGTAGGTTTCTGTCATGTTGTTTCCTCAGAAGAGATCATGCAGAAAGACACTTCATGGCATCTCCCTCTCTGGAACTTAAAAAAGGAAGGGCTGTGAATTGGGATAGATGAAGAGAGCCTTGTAAGAGTAGATTCAGTTTGTCTTTTGGCATCATTTTTATCATACTGTTGTTCTTTGATTCAAATATTTGTCTATTCAAGATCTTGCTAACATGCAGTATATTCTCTTGTCGCTTGTTGACATTTTTTTGTAGCTTAAACATGAACTTGATCATCACTTGTAATTCAATTTTTGTCTCTATGAAACTAAAAGATTGGAAGGGAAAATCAATCAATTTTACTTCAAGCTTGACTGCTTAATCAACTGTAGAGGTATCAAAAACATGTTAGGCTGTGCAAAGAACGATAATGTCAATAGAAACAGAAAAGAGCCGCTTGCATTTTCATAGAATGGTGATAAGCTTGTCATTATTACATTTGAAGCCTTATTATTCCATGCATCCTCAGAAGGCCCCACAAAAACAAGGGGGAGCCAATCGAAGCTTTTATGATCAACTCAATCGTTCTGAGGAGCCACAGAATAATCTCCAAGTGTAAATTAAAAGAACTTGCTACAGAGATTAGCGCTTGTAGTTGTAAATAGGATTACAGAGGAAAACTTCCGGTCAGGCGAATGTGGTCCAGGGTACTGCGTAAACCGTACCTTTGGACTGCTGCATTAGCAGCCCTAAATCCACCACCATAGGCAGGAGAAGCATCGTGGGCAATCTGGTGCATGAAAAATTCTCCCAGTTTATTCTCAACACCAGACTTTCCACCTTTCTTGGAAGATGACACTGTTGATGATGATGAAGCTGCCGATGTTGAAGGCATATTTTTTAATCCCGGCATAACCTCTGACTCAAGCCACATGTATGAGAGCACTTGACAGATACCCTCCTCTACCTCTGGATTGAGCTTGCGGTAGCCTGCACAATGTTTAAACAAGAATATGAAACAGAAACAGGTATAGCATCCTCTATGCCAACATGATATTCTTACAAGGTTGTGTTACGTTTTTTTTGCTAAGCTATGAAATGGAAAGTTATGAAAGGAACTCAAGAAGCACCTTTAAGCCGTAACCACCCATGCATTAACTCGTGAGCAAGAATTGCACCTGTTAGTAATCTGTCGAAGCAACGATGTGTCCATCAGAGTTCAAATGATTAACAAAGGTTCGCCACTTGCAAAAAGTAGACAACCACCACATGAACTGGAGCTATTATGGTCTACACAATGTTACCATATACCTGATTTTGCTAACTTTTTACCCACAGAAGATATTGACAGGACCGAGGAGAGAGTAGGGAGGAAGAGAGATCATCAAATCTTACCTTGGGAGGCCATATAAAACAAGAATGGCTGTGACTTCACATTTTCGAGTCAGCTTTTGAGGTTGTGTTCTCATTCCTACAAGTCGGTGGCCCGGGCCCCCTACTTTTGGTCTTTTAAGTATCTGGAATTTTTCAAATTAGACAAGAAAAACATGAGGGAAGCGAAACTTAGGTGCAGGGTTCAGTGACAACAGAATTATTGCAGATCAAATTATTAAAAGAAAAAGGGGCTGACGTGGTTATTATGTTTATCAAACATACACTGGTAACTGTCTGCTCTTCAGACAAGCACAAGCCCCTTGTTTCAGGCATGCGATGGAAGCCCTGGAAAAGAACCTTATTTTCATTGAAAAGAATTTCAAAAATCAACACAAGAAAATAGAAAGGGAGAAATCCTTACATGTTTCTCTCCTACTATTGCTTCATTAAGAGCTTGTCTTTCGACTAAAAGCATGGGAATTTGTTGGTCAAGTTTCATGTACATTCCTTCATAGAAGTCACGGATGGCGTGGTAAAGAGGTTGGCAATCACCAGTATCCATGATAGAAGATTCCATACACTCTAAACATAGACTTCGTCCATCTCCCAAAGATACGTAACTTGCATTCCAAGACTTCACAAGGGGGAAGAAAGGTTCAACGAATTATGGTGACGTCATGGCACGTAAAAGATAATAATAAAAACAACAAACACTATCTTATGATCAGTACCTCCAAACGTTCACAACTACAGCACTGGGCCGTGTTATCATATTCATGAGATGGACAATATTTTTGGGACCAAAAAGGGTGGCACTTATACTCAATCAAACCAGCTCCATTTGTTGGAATCTGAAAACATGTGAAAGAAAACTTGTAAATGTCAGCAAAAATTTAGAGCAATTCAAATGTTGAAGATGGACGGTCTAAGTATCCATGGGATGGTTTCTTCCCAAACATTTAGACAAAGTATCAATTCTAAGAATCCCAATGTCCATTTTGGAGTTTTGACATTAATATACGTAAACCCGAATTTGGGAGATGTCATAGACGGAAATTTATGAATATAACTCGTTGAAAAGATCACAGATACGACAGACATGTTTTGCATTTTGCCAGTATGCTTACTCAAAGGGGCAAACCAAGTTCATTGGAAAAGCATCAAGGAGGTACTTCTTATCAATGTTTCCAAGAAGAAAAGCAGAGAAATGTTCCAAATTAATGTTTCCTTACAAATTGGTGACAAACTTCACATTTGGGATGAGTCAGCTCTTTGAAGCAGGACTTATGGTATGCATCCTTCCCTGACAAAGAAAACTTGAAGCAGCAGAAACAAAACCTATTAAGCCTAGAGTCAGACAAAGATCGAAGAGCACAAGTCCCAAGTGAGGAGACAGTGGGGCACATATGGAAATGAATAGCCAGGGCAGAAACGCGGCATACCTCATGCTCAGTGATGGGGAAACCACAAGAACAACAGCAGAAGCACTCTGGATGAAAAAAAGTTCCCATGCATCCCAAATAGTTTCCACATCCAATGTCACGGTTGCATCCACCACATAATCTGCAAGTTTGAGATGCTTGCGCACACAGGCAATAATATTAAAGGTCTGAAACTTGTGACTTTGGGATATGATATAATTGCACTGTTCTGAATTTGTATAAATGCCTTCATACAGGAGTAAAATAGTCTTCAGATTTATAAAAGTCGGGTGAGAAAGACCTAGAGTCATTGTTACAACCTAGATCTTCATTGTCTGTGATTCCAGATAAAATAATTAAAAGGAGATTTGGCAGCATGGAGAAACATTTTCTCACCCAGAGAAACAAGGAGAAGCTAGGCAATCTGCTTTTCAGTTTTTGTTAACTATAAAATTCCAAACAATCCATGCAATTAATTGTAACTCTCATGCATTGTAAGAAGAGACAGTAACTTTTGCAAGAAATTGTTGTGTGCAAACTCATGATCTCTTCTACATTATGATTTAACCATTTATACTTCAGCAAAAAAGCTCAGAAACAATATATTGAGATGCACTTTTGAATAAAAGTATGGAATTGGTTCAAATGGCATAAGCTTTCCCAATATAATACCTCAGAATAGTTGTCGAAATTGTGTGATTCGATTCTTGATACAAATCGTATGATTCGGTTCGATTCATGTATAAAAAGATTCGGCTCGATTATATGAATCGCAAATAGGTAAGAATCATGTAAGAATCGTAGAATCGACTCGCAAAATCGGTGAATCATGCAAATCGTACTATTTTTCTGGACGGGTCAGATCAGACCCAAAACTCAAAAATGGTCAAAAAACAAATAGGCGGTGAATCGTGCAAATCGTACGATTCAGGATGTGTACGAAAACCTGTTTTTCTGGATGGGTCGGATCAGACCCAAAACTCAAAAATGGTCAAAAAACAAATAGGTGGTGAATCGTGCAAATCGTACGATTCAGGATGTGTACGAAAACCTGTTTTTCTGGACGGGTCAGATCAGACCCAAACTCAAACATGAGCAAAAAACAAATAGGGGTTTTTTGCCAAATGTTGGGTAGACGAAGAGTCGAAACCATCTTTAGAAAGTTTTGATTGTGGTTTTAACTCCTAACATGACTTCGTTCGAGGTTTTCTCATATCTAACTTCGAATAACAAAAAATAGGAGTCAGGCCACCTCGCCATTACCTCTCCTCTAGTCCACGAGCCTTCGATTGAGTCGATTCCTTGAGCAAGAAGCACCGAAGCAACTTCATCATTCTCAAAACGATCGGAGATCTACTCACGGCAGAGTTCAATCGTTCTTTGATTGTGAAGATTAAATTGCATACAGCTTAACAGTTCAGTAAAGTATATTATACTCCGTAATTATTTATACTTCTATTCAGTCAACTAAGTATTATATTCCAAGTTTCATAGTTCTGATTATTATAGGAAAAATTAGGCATAAATCAATATATTAAGGGAAGGACACGCATTTTCATGGGTTACAAGGACATCGTCCCCTTCCTTCCAACGCCACTCCTCTGCTGCTTTCTCTACTCCATTCTCCTGTATTATTCTCATTACCCTAAAAAATCTCTCTTTTCAAATCTTTGGATCTGTGTTCTCCCACCTTCATTCAATTCACTTCCCAAATTCCCTTCGACGAAAGTATAACTAAAGCTCATTATGGCAATGGAAAAACTCCCCATCTCCTCAATCATTCTTCTCTCGTCACTTCTCTCTGTACAACCGCAGCCCACTCCTTCGCTGGTCTCTCCGCCGCCACCCCCCACTACTGCGCCGGTCTCTCCGCCGGCCACATCTACTTTCTGATTAGTGAGATTTCACTAACTTTCTGATTTGAATTTCACTAATTTTCTGATCCCGACTCCACATCTACTATTAGTGAGATTTCACAAACTTTCTGATTAGTGAGATTTCACTAACTTTCTAATTTGGATTTTGCTTTCTGATCCGACTCCACATCTACTTTCTGATTAGTGAGATTTCCACGTCTACTTTCAGAATTTTGATGTTTCCTCACCCAGAGAAACAAGGAGAAGCTAGGCAATCTTCTTTTCATGTTTTGTTAACTATAAAATTGCAAACAATCCATGCAATGAATTGAAACTCTCAGGCATGGTAAGAAAAGACATATAACTTTTACAAGAAACTGTTGTGTGCAAACTCATGATCTCTTCTATATTATGATTTAACCATATATACTTCAGCAAAAAAGCTCAGAAACACTATAGCGAGATGCTCTTTCGCGTAAAAGTATGGAATTGGTTCAAAATGGCACAAGCTATCCCAATTTAATACCTCAGACAAGTCACCATCCATTGGGCATGGAGAAAACAGATCAGTTTCATGCCCCTCCCTAATATTTCTAAATATAGAAATAAGTTGCATTATTATGTTTCGTGGAAAATACGAGAAATATGACCGCAATGGTAAGTTGGTTTGACTGGGCAACACAATTTTAAATTATGACCACAAAGCATTACCTGCGGTAATAATCAGTAGGCGCATAGGGAGGATAGTTTGAATGAAGGCTATCCTGCAGTGCTTTTAGATCTTCATTATTGTCTGTTCGCCATTGGTATCCTGAAGAAATCCACAAACTCAACGCTTTCAGGATCTTATTGAAAAACTGACCAAAGCCAAAACTCTTTTACAGTATCGTAACAGGAGAGGATAAAGGGAGTGAAAGAGTTTCAAGTCACGGTAGAGTAACTCCAGTATTGTATAATAGAATCATACCTGGTGGTCTCTTCAAATCTTCACCCAAAGAAAGTGCAATTGCACGGTCTAATTCCTCTCTCTCCTTTTCTGTTCTAGAGCGATCATCCTGATGACGTGTAATAGACTTGCATGAGAACCTCGTCTTTCTTTTAGTAAATTACATGTAGGAAGTTCAATCATCCAATGCACAATAGCAGCGAAATATACAGTTGAAGATCATTGAATTAACATTCGGAGATCAATTAATAAAAAAAGTAACTTTTCGGCAAAACCTTGGCACGTGTTTGAAATATGTGGTGATACAGAGAAATAACTCCCCATAACAGGCCTCGTGGGTTCCGTTGAGCTGATTCAATCTACGTTCAGGCATCGGGCGAAGTACATGCTACTCCAAGATTCAGAAACATATAACTATTATAGAGTGTTCTCCGTGTTATAGGAAAAAAAGGGTGTCTCCTATTTTAGCAAGATATTTCCGAAACAACAGTCTTTGTACATCAATGGAATAGTAACAACAGGGCGAATTTTTAAACCTTGCATTTTGCTTCAAAACATGGTGACAAAACTATGACAAAACGAATCACCCTCTCTTATTTCTCCATTCTATTTGAAACAACAGTGCCTAGATGACAATCCCAGCAATATTCTAGACTCGTATTGATCAAGGACATAAATATCTCGATTGAATTAATATACAAAAGAATAATAGGGACCCTGTCTTGTTACCAGGGATCTTGCTGGAGCCCGCCAAACCATGTTTTCCTCCCCAATGTATTGTGGATAATGCCTGCCAGTAACTTCACGGTCTGAGCCACTCTTAAAAATTTTGCTCAGCCATTTCATAAACCGAGATTTCCTCTCTCCGTTTGAAGAAACAAAGTGTCCTGTATCACTCCCAAGAGCCATAACCACCATCATCAGTCAGCACATTCCATTACCTTCACGTATATCAAAGCATACACTAAAAGAGCAAAACAAAAGAAGAAAGAAATCCATAGAAACTGAAAATTTCATTTACGCATTTTGTCAAACATGCAATTCACTAGATAAAAGTCTAAAACATAATTAATGAAAAAATTGAGGGATTCAAAGATTTCAAAATTCCATTGAAGCATTTTGTCGAACAAGTAATTCCCTACATGAGACATATACATTGGGAAGACAGTTGCAAATGGTTTAAGCCTGAAGGAGATACTGTACCGTAAATACAGGGCTGAGAGAGGTGGTTAACGTCCGAAGAAGACATGGGTATCGAAGTAGCGTATGTATAGTTTGGGATGAAGGTCGAGGAGGCGAAAAAGGAGGAAAAAACTGAAAAGGAGAGAGAGAGAGAGAGAGAGAGAGAGAGAGAGAGAGAGAAACGGAAGAAAGGGTGTGGAGCATAAAAGGGGAATACAAACAGAGGGTGGTGAAGAAGAACAATGGCATCGTGAAAAGCTAGTTTTGGGAAAGAAAGAAAGAGAGGGGGAATCTCTAAGGAAGAAAGGAAAGAGAGAATTTTAGAGAGAGAAAGTGGTGGAAGGGGAGGTGGGCTGGAGAAGAAGAGATTCTTGGCTTGGGGAAAGGAAAGAAGAGAAAGTGGAAGAGATCGGGGAAAGATGAGGAATCTGCTGAGGCTCAAGGAGAAGGAAAAAAAGTAGGCGTTGGACGGCTGAGAATTGGAGAGAGAGGGAGAAAGAACTGATTTTTGAATATTTGAAGGATTCTTTTGCCGGGTAAAAGGAGCTGTGGGTGAAATGGAACCATTATACCGTGTAGTGCTCAATTTAAACCGTTCAAATTTTTTTAATAATTCAGATTTCAAATGTTATCTTATATATAAGATGTCGAACGAACGGCTCAGATTAAACACTACACGATGTATTTCGCAAAAGGCAATACAGAGATTCCGGTTCCTCTGAAATGGGACTCTAATATTCCTTCGAACCACGGGATTACCACCTTTCAATTGTCAACTGCCCCCTTTGGCTTGTTGAAGAACCTAGTAGCAACAATTTTTAGGGTAAAAAGCACTTAGACCCCCTCATTTATCACATTTTTTTAGATACACCCTTCATCTTTAAAAGTGAACATAGAGACCCCCTCATCTATTTAAACTTATCACAAGATCCCTTCCGTCCAATTTTTGGATGGGAAATGGTCATGTGACCCGTATGTGACATAAAAAATGGTAAAAATATGTCCATTATACCCAACAAAATTGAAGGAAAAATTCCCTACAATAAATCCAGATCGTAGTGTCTATAAAACCTATGTAGATATCTCTCCTCCTCCTCCAGCCTTCTCCCTCCTATGGTTTCCACTTGAGCTAATCCAGGTTAAAAGTTTCCACACTTCTCATATCTCTCTCCCTTTTCCCTTTCTTCTCTCTCTCTCTTTCTTTCCCTTTCTCATTTCTCTCTCATTTCCCCTGCCCATTTCCCGATCCAAACCAAACCAGATTCTGTACTCCAAATTACATGCATTACAGAAAGAAAGCATAAATCATTAAAAAAAGGTTGAAAGTTCGTTAAACAAAAAAGAAAACCACAAAGCTCCAAATTTATGCGAAACCCTAGAAAGCATGAATCATTTTGGTCAAATATTGTACTCCAACTTTCACGAAACCCTAACAAGCAAGCCTTTACATTCACCTTTACCAACTATAAAAACCCTAGTTTTTTCCACAAACTAGTTGATGGAGACCTATTTTATATGAATCGCACTCCTTTGATGAACTCAAAGTCTTCGACGAAACGTTTAATCAACTTCAGCCAGAAGCATCTCAAAGAATCTCTTTACTCTTGTGCCCTTGATCGGAGATTTTGGATATTTGAGAGCTTCTTAGAGAAAGATGGGGGAGATAGAGGGAGGAGGGAGGAGGAGGAGATCAACTGATTAATTATGGCCCAATCAGTTGCCCTAAATATAATAAAGGGTAATTAGGTAATTGCACCCCTACCGTTAACGAAGTTGGACAGAACTGGAGTAAAGGGGTGTTTGTGATAAGTTTAAATAGATAAGTGGGTCTCTGTGTTCACTTTTAAAGATGAGGGGGTGTATCTAAAAAAATGTGATAGACTAAGTGCTTTTTATCCTAATTTTTATGTTAACTTTATCGTTATGTGCATCTCAATTAACTTTTGAGGAAAGTGTGTCGTAGAAATTGGTCCTGCAAGAAATCATAAGAGTTAAGAGGTTTTGAGCACGAAAAATATAGGAAGAAGTAAACCCCAAATTTAAAGACTGAGTCATCCAAGCAAAAATAAACCAAATGCAATAGAGGAAATAAAAAAAGAAGGAAGAGGTCTAAAAAATCTGTGGATGAGACTTTGAGGTAATCAAACAAAATGATTTTTTGGTTCAATCTCCTGTAACAGTAACATAACAAAAACGTAGGTATTTATTAGCGTCTGAGGTCTCCTGTTCCGAAAAAATGGTACGCCTCTGTGCCGAAGTGTTTTGGGTTGTTGGATTGTATGTGTTTTGTTTTTTGTTTTAAAATTTTTGTGTGATCCAATGGCTGGAAATGCACCGGAACAGAGGAATAGAGGTTTCTTAGAACAGAGGATTTGATTCCATTTATTAGAGGATGTCATTTATGATTCCATCCTATAGAGTTTATAAAATGACGTCATTTATAATTAGGCATCCTGTATCAATAATATCTTTATGATTTCATTCTATAAAGTTTGAATACTTATGATTCTATCATTCTATCCTGAAATTCAAATAAACCTCAAAACACCATTTCTCTCTCCTAATTTTCCTAATATTGCTCTTTTGATTTTCCTAATATTTCTCTCTCCTAATTTCCTAATATTTCTCTCTCTTAATCTTTTCTAATTTATCTCTCTCTCTCTCTCTCTCTCTCTCTCTCTCTCTCTCTTGAAAAATCTCTCTTTCCTAATCTTATAATTCTCTCTCCTAATCTTCTCACACCTAAAATCTCAAAAAATAAATAAATCATCATAATATTTTGTCCTAAAAACAATTTTGATTTCATGCACTTTTGTAATAATCCACCATGGTTTTTACCATGATACATTTATGTACCATGAAAATCATTTCACAATTTTCGTGACCAAATTAACTATGGAAAACATGATACATTTATGAACAAATACAAGTGTAAATAAACGAACTAAGAAACATGATACATTAATGCACCATAAAAAAATAGGTATATGTAGTCCAAGAATAAAAGTCAGATTGCATATGCAAAAAACCACAAAAATATGGTAGATTAATGCACCACAAAAAAATCAAAAAAAAAGAAGAAATATATGGTAGATTAATGCATCATAAAATCACAACCCAAGCAAAAATCCTAAAAAACATGGTTGATTAATGCACCATAAAACCACATGCCAACTTTGGGATTGATTAGGTAACAAATCCATGTCCACTATACAAATCACCTAATATGGTAAACGAATTAACCAGGCTACTGTTTGGAAATCATAGGTAACAAATATAGAGTTGCAACCTATGGCAGCGGATGACATGCGGAGGGGGTCCGATCGGTGGGTGAAGGCGGTGATCAATGTATGGCGGTGGATGATGTGCACTGTGATTGTGGTTTGGTGATTGTTCCAACAGTGGTGAAGGCTGTGGTGGAACACTCGAAATCCATCGCTTTGGTGGTACACTCAAAATCCATCGCTTTGGTGGTACACTCGAAATCCAGCACTTCGGCTGTTAGTGGAACACTCGAAATCCACCGCTTCGGTGGTGGTTCCAACGGTGGTGAAGGTTGTGGTGGTACATGAGCACACAACTATTAAAGCACCAATAACCCAGAACAACTATATGAATCAGTGAGAGTCAAAAGAGATGAACAAGGATCCAAGAAGAAAGAACCAAGAGAGATTCAACAACCTAATCAAACGAACTAGAGACGACACAAAACACAAACAAAGAACCCACCAAAAAAAGGAAAAAGATACCCAAAAAAACAGACCCCAAAACCAACCCCAGAAAAGGACCCAAAATAGAAAGAAAACCCCAAAAAAAATTACTCACACCCACAACACGCCCCCCCCCCCCGACCCCATTACAAGGACCCAAAACACTTCTAAGTCTGAGAATGATGGCATCCATAGACTACGACTTCCAATCCTCTTTTGTTCTGATCCAAAAAATATCCTAGCTTTGATAAAATCTTCCACTTCAATCCAAATAGGAGTTGCATTGTCAAAGACTCAAGAATTTCTTTGAGACACAAGAATTTCTTTGAATTCAGATAGTCCAAAGGATAGCAAACGGTATAACTTCCCATAAAAGTTTCTGCATAGGTATCAACCTAATTCCTGTCCACCAATACAGTAAAGCTTTAACGGTAGGAGGGGAAACCCATTGAGTTCCCCACCAATCAATGATGTGAGTCCAAATGCGCATAAAGCTTTACTGTATAACTTCCCATAAAGTTTTAATGATGTATGTAGGTATGTATGTATGTATGTATGTATGTATGTATATAACAGATATGGAAAATTTGAAATGAATGAGTGATAGGCGCGTGAAATTCATGAATTTAAGCGCCTAAGTAGAAAAGAATGAGCGCGTTAGACGTGCGGTTAATCCTCATTTTCCATTTAATTCGTGCACGTGGTTGGATGTTGTGTTTGTGCTTAAATTGCAGGGATTTGAGAATGTTGGCGCTAATCAGACTTGTTGAAAAAGGCCATGCACGAGGATCATTAAGGAGAAAGGCTGTAGAGGCTGAGTGCTGGAGTTGATTTGGCG
>JAXBDA010004345.1:0-29438 GCA_036023075.1 Gaultheria prostrata | reverse complement strand
GGCAAAATTCATGCCGTTGATAGCAGTTTAATTTCTAAGTGGAAAGATTATACGCAACCCAGAATTTTGAAAAATGGAAAAAAAAAAAAAAAGGGGGTTTGTTGTCTTGCTTCCAATTTCATTCAAAGGCCCTTTAGTGAGTCAATTTTGCACTGTTTGGACGATTTTTTTGGATCTGTGCCAAGCTGAGTTGGCATCTCAATTTCTTTTGTTTATCGACATGTGGTGTTGGTTCATTAATCTGCTTCGATTTTCTTGATTTCTCTATTTACAAAAAAGAAGGGGTCGGGTTGGGTTGGGTTGGGTTTGGCTTGACCCGCATATGACCCAACCCGTTTCAACCCGCTTAAAATTGACCCATGTTAGACCCGCCCGTATTCAACCTATGACCCATTTTGACCCGTCCAAACCCGCCCATTTGCCACCTCTACTCCTAAGCATGGCTTCAACCACATTAGTTAAATTTAGATAGCATTGTAATTTAGGATTTAACTTATGAGCTATTTTTAGGAAGCCCATTGTTGATGCCCTAAAAGACGTCGTCATCCACGTCTCCTGTTTTGCACAAAGGTCGCACTTTGTATATTATCTGTTATGATTTCTATGTCTATATGGCGCTTATATTATCTATATTATTTCTATATGTATATTTAACAAGCTCAAAACATGTACCCAAAAAAATTATTACTCGTGATTATGAAGCTCGTATATTACGATACCAATAAAAAAATCTCATTTTCTTTGGAACAAAGCGTTAATTGTGGAATTACCTCCTTAAAAAAAATTAAAAATTGTACGATCAATACAGTCAGATAGTCACCCGGTACCGACCAGTAAGGTCCAGGATTCAGTATGGCAAGTACTGTCCGGCCTACCGGTATTCACACCGGAAAAAAATTAGAGGTGTTAGGTACCAGTTTTAGGTTTTAGGCAAATCCTTACCAGCCAGGTACCGGGCGATACGGGATTTAAAACCTAGGCTACACGGGCATATGCATAGGAAAGGCTACAAACAACTACGGAACGCCCTACATGTTGGGAAGCAAGCATGATCTGTATGTCTTTAAGGAGTTCTTTTCTTACCATCAAACGCAAACGAATTCCATCTCTTCTACTATACACGATCTGTATGTCTACCGAAAGCTATTAATATCGACCCTAGGAAATTTCCAGTCTGCATACACTGCTAGGCTGCAATAGTATTATTGTCATCCATCACGGCATCCCCCTAGAGTTCTAAAAGTTCTATACCACATGGTAAGTCAGAGATGAAGGCAGCTACAGGACTAGATTCCATTTTACCAGCCGTACCAAGCCCACCGGCATGCCTTTGTTCGGGTCCAGATTCATATGCATATAACCAGCTGGAAAGGCACTACCAACAGCATACGGTACGAGTGCAGTGAAAGGAAAAATTATGAGAGAAAAAGTTCAACTACGAGTCCAACTTACTTATTTAAATTAAAAGTACATGATAAACCTCCTAGGGCAACAACCAATGTCAACCAACTAAATAAAAAAGAAAGAAAGAAAAGTAGAGCACAAACAGACAGCTCACCGATGGGGCAGTGATGGACCTGCAAAAGAGTAGCGGGAAGAAACTGGTGCAAGCGAAGATTCAGGCCCAACCACCTGATGTTTAGTAATTTGGTTATGCTCAGACAACGCATGGGAAGCATAGGATGAGTACAACATTGAAGCATCAACAACATTTTCTGTCCTTCTCAAGTGAGTGGTTTCAGTCAGGTAAGATTCTCCCCTTCCACTAAAAGAATGAGACGCTAATAAAGGTACCTCCTCTCTCCCTGAAGGTGACCGATATGAGTCCAAATATGAACCACCATGCGGGTGAGTGTAAGAAATCTTGGGGTAAGGGTCTACAATAGATGCCGAAGTTGTCACTGCAAGAGGGTCTGAAGACCGCAGCTCCTGTCTTGGAAAAAGCCCGTAAGTCTGGTTTTCAGACGCCATATGAAGACCATGAAGAGTGTTTAGCGGAACATGTGTAGGGGCAGCATCCGTATATTGATAACCTGGGTGCATCAGGAGGTGCTGTCTTACAGGACCTAAGTGAGGTTCCAAAGGAGGAGCCATCTGACTTCTAGGTGGAGTGAAGTTCATTCTTTCTCCACGAAGACCGTAAGTTCGATATTCGTTTTCACTAGGAAATTGATTTGCAGAGATATGTTCTCTCTCTGTCGAAGGAACCTTTCCGTACATAACATGCTGACCTTGAACTGCTGGCGTTGGAGTGGGGCCCATGGGTGGTGCATGTAAATGCACTTCAGCAGGCGTGAAAAGTTTTGTAAGCTTCTCGACCTGCAACAAGAAGTTCACGTATCACAAACTGTGAACTAATCATCAAACTGAGAAGAAAGTGGAGGTGGTGTCTCTTACTTGTCTGTCGGTAAGTTCCGTATCAAACCGGTTCTTCTCAGTGTAGTTTTCCATGATAGCCTTTTTGAAGACACTCTCCGGGAGGGGATAACAATCTTGGTAAACACTGAAGCGCACCTGAAAGCTAAATAATCAGAAAAAAAAAAATGGACCAAATTGCAAAAGCAAGCGCATGCATACATTCAAGGAGGGATCAGCCACAGTGGAAAGTTACCTGAACAGGGAATCCCCCACCAAAAGCTGCTGGCTCCAGCTTCATGCCACCATTTGAGGATGCTTCATAAATCCCGTACAAAAGCTTGAGATCAAAATCATAGAGAAAAAGCTTGAACCCTGGTTTGATACCCAACACTTTTTCTTTGTTATTGATGGGTAAACCCATAACGCTATAACGGAAACAGTCTGGTTTTGTCTTTGCACTGCACATGCAAATCAAACCACCAAGCTTCTCTTTCTTCTTTTCATTCCGTTGGCTTTCCAACTGATCATGCTTTTCTTCATTCGGTTGACCATGTTCGGTCTTCTTGAACCACTTTTCTTTCTTCTTATCAAAAGGTTGCTTCTTTTGCAAACCATCAAGTTTCTCTTTCTGCTTTTCATTCTGTTGGCTCTCCAACTGACCTTGCTTTTCTTCATTCGTTTCACCATGTTCGGTCTTCTTGAACCACTTTTCTTTCTTCTTATCAAAATGTTGCTTCTTTTGCAAATCATCAAGTTTCTCTTTCTGATTTTCATGCTGTTTACTTTCCAGCTGACCATGCTTTTCTTCATTCGATTGACCATCTTCGATCTTGTTGAACCACTTTTCTTTGTTCTTAGCAAATTGTTGCTTCTTTTCAATAGCACCAAGCTTCTCATTTTTCTTTTCATCCTGCTGACTTCCCAACTGATCATGATTTTCTTCGCTCAATTGACTCTGTTTCTTCTCCAACCTAGCTCCCTTCTCCTTGATCTTGATATCCTCTTGGTTCATTTTATCGTGCCTCCCACCAGTTGTACTCTTCTGTATCGCACTTGGACTGTTATCATCCTCTCTCTCACTATTGACATTTGGTTTATTGCTCCCCAAGACACTCTTTTTCTTCTTCTTCTTTCTGTCTTGAATCTGAGGAGTCCCTTTGTCCAAAGAGTTCCTCGAAATTTTAGGCTTGGGCTTCAATGATTTTGGGGTTGATGATAATGCTTCTGAGGAGGCTTCAGCAGTATTCCCAGCGAACTTCTTCCTTAAGCGACCCATAGTCTGGGCAAAACAGAAGAAATGTACCCTGCAAGCAATCATCGTTGTTTAAACAAAATGATATTTGTTTTACTCAAAAGGAAGGCGAAAGAAGCAGAATATGAACTGGAACAAAATAAAGGCAATAAGTGAAGTGTGCTTGGCAATACATAGTTAAGTTTATCACAGGTCAAAGGGCAAAATACTTTTGATGTTTTAACAGCAGGGAAATGCAACTGGGCAATAATTGATACAATCTCAAATCAGGTCACATAATGGCTGTCACAACTGTCAAATGATCCATATCTTGGATCAGCTAAACCAGCTAGGAAAGATATCTACTCTCCAATCTCCATGACTCGTAGAAACCAAGCGTTTGATCTGCGGGAATACTGCTATAGAAGTGCCACCAACAATAATCATTCAAGGAAAAAAACTCCAACACCTTGCCCGCCCAATATTTAAGCACTTTCATTAGGGGTGGGGATTTATGACACGACACGATAACACGACACGAAGTTAGCGTGTTAGTGTTGAGTATTTCTAAAACGAAACAAGTATATGACATAACCCGAGAACACGATTAGTAAACAGTTCGGATTCAATCCGCATAACCCGAGATTAGAATGACACGAATTAACCTGTTCGTCTATTCGTGTCAACAAGGTAATTCGAGGATGACATGAATTAACCCGCATAACCCCAGAATGACACGAATTAATTGTGTCAATTTGTGCTGTGTTCGGGTCAAATTTGGCTAAACAGGTCATTTCCAAGTTAATCGTGTCAATCCGTCTCGTGTTCAGGTTGACACGATTAACAGCAGTCGGGTTAGGGTTCATTTTTTTGACACGATAAGTTAAGCAGGTCATTTTGGCACGAACCATACGACACGACGCCCAGCCCTAATTTCCATCAATCAAATGGATTGTATTTCATTTTGGCACGAACCATACGACACGACGCCCAACCCTAATTTCCATCAATCAAATGGATTGTATTTCATAGGTGAAATGATTTGGGTTCAGTTCTACCAAGATGTGAGAGAACATACATCAAAGCAAAAACTTGGTCATCCACGCAATGTTGTTAAAATCGGGACACATAACGGAAAAGGGACTGTGTCACGGGTCACTGATGGAACCATTGGGTCGAGCCAAGTCACACCATGACATTTTAGTAAGTCATTAACAAAATTTAAAACAACAACAACAACAATAACAGAACCCATCTAGTCCCCAATCATTGGGGGTATGGGCGGGGGATGATTGGAGACAGACCTAACCTTTGGCAATATGCACAAAGTGGCTGCTCTCAGAATACCACTGAAACAGTGGCCCCCCTAAACCTCCAAGAACCGAGGAGCTACAGGGACGTTTTGAAACCTTAAATGAAAAAATCAAGCCCTTTTACAATGAATCACATGCTTTTTGGCCTCTCATAATAATATCGAGAATATTCTTGCCACTTACAAGTTAAAGCCACCTCTCGGGGACTAATGCAATTAGATGCACTCTTGTTATACAAATTTGAACAGACAAACAAAATATCAATCCGTGTCAACAAAGGATACAGATGGCTAGTGGATAGGGATTAAACCGTCAAGGCCAAGGTCGCATGTTCGGAGCTTTCACCATGCCTAGTCGGCAAAAACTTTCCCTTCTAAGTAAGTGTGGACTTAGTGAGCCTTGTGACCTGGTCTGATTTCACAGTTTGAACGAGCGGGCCTGCTCAACGTGGCATGAATGGGTCTATCAGGTTTACATGCCAAACGGTTACCTAGGGTTACCCCAACCAAAACTTGGACAATTGTTGACAATATAAATATTTAAGTTACCACTCTCTCTAACAACTTAAACTTTGAGTTGTTGGTTTACAATCTAATATAGTACCAAAGCTAAGCTTTCAGAGGATTTTGGGCAAGACTTTCTTATGAATTACCTCCTATTTGTGCTTTAAGTGCGCCTTGTCTCGATATGATTCTTACGTGTGGATCCTTTGGCTTACCCTCCACACCTGCAGTAGAGTGTTAAAGCTTGTCCCACATTGGTTTATACCAGCTTTGGTGGCTTCTCCACTCATTGCTAATTGACTTCGAGTTGAATCCTTTAACATGGTATCAGAACAGGCAATAGAGTATTTTCTAAACCAAACTCCTACCTAATTGATTACAATATATGCACGCATCTAGCTTGCTTATAAATATTGAAGTTGTCCCTCCCTCTTACAAGCTTTTAAATGAGTTGATGGTGAATAATCTATTACAGTTCACATTTCGGTTCTGTTTTCAGTGGATTGCCTCCATTTCTAGCGGTTAAGAAAATCACCATGGCATCTCAGCTAGGTTTGGTAATACTCGTGTCCTCTCAACTGAGCAAAGCTCTTTTTCTTCTATTTTGATAAAGATTTTTTCTTTTAGAAGATTGAATGAAGCTGGCCCCTGGCATTTTGGTGGTAGATTGATGATTCTTCACCAATGGCAAGCTCATATAAAGGTCGAAAGGAACAGTTAATTTTGGTTCCTATTTGGGCACAATTCTACAAGGTTCCATTGCAGCTATGAAATGAACAAGGTTTGAGTTACATAGCAAATGCTGGTAACCTCTCCATGCAGATGATATGACTGACTTTCCAAAGACTTAGCCATGCGAGGATTTGCAATGAAGTTGGGTCAAAGATGTCTTATCTCAAACTGTTGATATTCACTAAAGGACCTAGTATGGAGATCCCTGTCAAGTATGGATGGAAACCGCTTTTGATCCCCAAGCTATTGATGAGTTTAACTCCTCCCTAGACGATACTAGGCTTGATGATATGAAATTATGAATGCCATAGGTTTTCCGTTTACTTGGTCCAGTAAGAATGGTGGAGTGGTGAGGAGAACAGTAGAATTGATAGGGCCACTGCGAATGATAAATGGCAAGAAGAATTCACTAAATCTAAGGCTGTGATTGCGTCTCCATGTGTCTAATCACCGCCCCATAATGGTTGTTGTTACTATAGAGGTTAAGAAAGAGATTGCCTTCCAAGAATTTCAATTTCTTGATGTTTCATAACAACATCAGAGAGATTCTAATTAAGTCTTGGACTCAATATTCTGGGGGTAGTCCCATGGAGAGGTTCACCAATAAGCTTAAAAGATTGAAAGCCTGAGTTGAAAGTCCAGAATAGGGAGCATTTTGGCGACAAATTAGATGCATGAAGCTCACGATGCTGATGTGCACAGACTTGAAAAAGTAGCCCTACGTGGACCTAAGGCTGAGGAGGCTTTCAAAACGCAAAAGGCAAAGGTGAACCGGTGAAGTAGCTAGCGCCAGAGTTGTCAAAGGCAAGGAACGGCGATTGCATAGGCAAGAGGCTCCTCAAGGAGATGGGTACTCGCCTTGAGGGGTGGGGAGGTGAGGGGAGTTCAATAAGGCTTTCCCTAGGCGAGGAAGGCGTGAGAGGCGACAAAAAGGCTCAAATTCAATCACAGCCGTAGGATATAGGTTTAATTAGTTACCTTAAGTGATTCAGTAACACTCGATAAATCCCCCCCCCCCCCCCGGCGAACAGCCTACAGCAGCAAACACGTAATTGTTTTTTTCTTTTTTATAGCAGAGTTTGACGTTATAGTTCTTCTCTATGCGAAAATTGTTGACAAATTGACATTTGGTGGATGTTTTTATGGATCTTTGGGATGGTACACTTCATTGGCTTAGAGTTTATTATTTGAAGTATTAGTTTATGCTATTTTGCTATTTTTCTCGCTTAGGTTAGCCTCCCTTCGAAAAGGCTCTCCCCTCGCCTCTCACCTAAACCCCAGCAGACTGTCTCGCCCCGGTTAACCTTTCGCCCTTGACAACTATGGTTAGAATACAAAATACTTGCACAAAAACTTGGCAAATATAGAATGACAAACAAGATCCTTTCCACTTTTAATGATCACAGTAATAGGACTGAAGGTGAATCAAATGTGAAGTATCTTGTGTGTTTTTATTACATGTTGGGGAATGAATTTGGCAAATATAGAATGACAAACAAGATCCTACCCACTTTTAATGATCACTGTAATAGGACTGAAGGTGAATCAAATGTGAAGTAAATTGGGTGTTTTCATTACATGCTGTTGGGGAATGCATTTGGTAAAAAAGTTGGTGCTGCTAAAAATTTATATAATGTCCTATATGCTACAGTGCCAGTCAATCTCAGGAATGGGCTTACAGTTCCCATCTCTAGAGGAAATATGGAGGCCATATTTCTATAGATAGAGATAAATGCCACATGGTTACAAATTATAATGCTAAGTTTTTTCATCAAAACTGGGATATTTTAGGTGCTGATTAAATTGCGAATTTTCAGTTCTTTTTCAGTACTGGTCAGGCCCCAAATGATAGAATGCTGCGGCTGTTACTCTTTTTTTAAAAGATTACCTGCCTGTCTTCTAGACCAATATCTTGTCGTAATGTGATATAAAGGTGTATAACACTAAGCTGTAGAGTTTATTATTTGAAGTATTAGTGTATGCTATTTATGCTATTTTCCTCTCTTAGGTTCGCTTAAGGCTCTCGCATCGCCTCTCACCTAGACCCCAGCAGACTTTCTCGCCTCGGTTCACCTTTTGCCCTTGACAACTAGGGTCAGAATACAAAATACTTCCACAAAAAGTTGGCAAAAATAGAATGACGAGGATCCCTTCCACTTTTAATGATCACTGTAATAGGACTGAAGGTGAATTAAAACGTGAAGTAAATTGTGTGCTTTATTACATGCTGTTGGGGAATGCATTTGGTAAAAGAGTTAGTGCAGCTAAAAATTAATATAATGTCAGGAATGGGCTTACAGTTCCGATCTCTGGGAGGATATATGGAAGGCCATATTTTCTATAGATGGAGTTAAAGCTCCTAGCCACATGGTTACAAATTATAATGATAAGTTTTTCCATCATAACTGGGATATTTTATGTGCTGATTAGATTGCGGCTGTTCAGTTCTTTTTCAGTACCGGTCAGTCAGGTCCCAAAAGATAGAATGCTACGGCTGTTACTCTTTTTTTAGAAGACTAGCTGCCTCTCACCATGAGGGATTCTAGACCAATATATTGTCATAACGTGATATAAAAGTGTACAACACTATAACTAAGCAGTTGGCTGCCAAGCTCCCATATCATGGACCTTTCTCAGCCTGCCTTCATCAACGGGAGATCAATTGCTCAAAACATACTTCTTAAGCAAGATCTTGTGAGAAATTACCATAGAGATGACCTCCTTCAGAAATGTGCTATCAAATTTGACCTAATAAAAACATATGATTATGTTCATCGGCAATTTTTGTTAGAAGTCACGGAGATTATGGAATTCCCAGCACACCAACTTCAGTAGATCAAGCAATGCGTAATTACAGCTAGTTTTTCTGTAGTGATGAATGGGGTGCTCGAGGGATTCTTTACTTCTGCTAAGTAGATCTAAGGGCATCTCCAGTCGTAGAGTTAAAAATGTGGTGTTATATGACACAAAAGTGTAAAAAGTGGGTCCCATTTATGTGTAGTTATGACACAATGTGTTGTTAAGGTAAGAAGTGTTGCAATGGTATTGTTAGAGTGTTGTTAAAGTACAAAAAGTAGTCCAATCTTTTATCCCTCTCTCTCCTCTGTCCTTCCTTCTTCCTTTCTCTTTCCTCCTTTTCCACGTTCTCTTTCCTCTCTCTCTCTCTCTCTCTCTCTCTCCTTCTGCCAGAATTTCCTTCTCACTTTTTTGTGTGTCACTCTCTCTCTCTCTGCGGGGCCCAATTGGAGCAACAATAGTCGTACCATCACAGTTGTGCATCTGACTATGTCTGCCCCTATTTTTTATGACACTAACTACACTTAAGCAACACTATTGGGGCATATTTTCACATATTTTTAAGTTAACTGTGTTATTTCTTACACTAATTTCAACTTATTCTCATGACTGGAGATGCCCTTATGACCTGTTTCTAAGCAAAGGAGGGGCTCTTTTCTCTTCTGCAGCAAAAAATTGAAGCGGGAGGCTTTACTTATCACCCCAATGCACTGCCCTAAAGCTGAATCACATAGCCTTTGCAGATGATTTGTTTTTGGTGTGTGGGGCAGATAAGAACTCTCTTTCAGGGTTAAAGAGGCCTTAGATGAGTTCTATTCTTACACTTGATTCCAGCCAAATCTATAGAAGAGATCCATCTTCTCAGGCGTATCTAGAATGACTAATGTAACAAGTATTACTTAGAGATAAGTATCTAGTGTAAGTCTGTGCAGGACTTCGAACTTCTCATTCAGAGATAAGTCTGTGCAGGACTTCGAATTTCTCATTTAGAGATAAATTATCTAGTGTAAGTATTATTTCTCAATCTTTACAATTTAATAAATTTAGCCAGTAGTTCATTTACAGGTTTACAGCTAGGACAACTAGGAATATAAAACTCTATATGTAGTGACAGTAGTGTGTACTTGCTACACATGATCATTTTCTGCTGTACATAGAACATATCGACCAAAAAAAGAAAGAGCAGAAAGGAGAACCCAACTGCCGACAGAGGTGCTGTACATGGAGCGAGAGGGTTTGTCTTTGTCTTTTAGGTGAACTGACTGCCGACAAATGCAGAGAGAGAGAGAGATGACGATCGAAGACGAGAAGAACACAGGTGACGATCAGAGGTGCTCTGATTTCAACCAGTGCAAGGATGATGAGAGGCGATTCAATTTCAGACAAAGAAAGATGATTTAGGTTAGTATAAACCTACCCTCAAATTACACTAAGCCCCCTCAAATTGGCAATTTTTTCTGTTTTCACCCAGACTTTTTCGATTTATTCCGACTTGATCAGACTTCTTTCCGACTAGACGAGATGGCAACTAGTCCCGACTCACCGACTTGACTACTAGTCGGCGACTAATTCCGACTAGTTCCCGAGTTGTCCTTCCAGCGATAAATCAAACGAGTACCCTAACTCGCTAGCTAAGCCTCCTTCCAGCGACTAGTCGGCCGACTAGTCCGAGTTTTAGAACACTGACTGCCCCTAATATCCACTAGAGTCAGGTATGAGGAATGTGAGCAACTGAAAGAAAAAGTACAACATAGAATCTAATCTCAGTGTTCTAAAGAAGGTCTGGAAGGCCAGGTACTCGCCGCCTAGGCACTAGAAGGCCCCTCGCCGATTAGCCCGACTAGTCGCCCGACTAGGCACCGAGTACTCGGCCGTGGAAGCTAGAAGGTGCCCGGCCGCCGCCCTAGGAGAGCCTAGCGAGTTTTAGAACATTGTCTAGTCTCGCACCAATAGACTTCTATCTTACGGTGGAATAATACAACTTATTCAGTCTTCGATTTTCAGTGTATCTTATGGTGGAAGAATCCAACTCATCTAGTCTTCGGTTTTCGGTGCGCAAGTTTACTGGAGTTCCCTCTTTTTGTCATACCTTAAAAGATTCTAAGAGAAATCGGTGCTTTATTAGATGCTCCTACTTGGTATCAAAATTTATCATTTTTGGAAATGTACTTCAATAGTTCATTGGAAAACAGGTGCACATACATGCCAGAAGATAGAAAATCTTCTTAAATTTGAAAATTGACCTTTATTTAAATACTCTTCAAAACTAGATAATTTAACCGGTGAAATACAATGGAATTTTAAGGAGCAAACAGGCATCTATCACTCTATCTCCCATCCATACAAGAGGACTGAAAATCCTTTTTACTATGGAAGGTAATCTTCTTTCTCTTCTTCAAACATTACTACAGATTACCGAATTTAACCTGCCAAACTGAAAAAGCAGAGATTCAGCTGCCTAATTCAGATCCCGCGAGACAAAATGTCATAATTTGAACACTCCACCGTCGGGTATGTCAGGCAATACGAAGAGTCCATCTGACATTACTCAAAATGCCAATTTTAAACCTAGAAAAGCCCACATGAATGCATAGGATGATAATCACGCTGGTATTTTCTTCTGTTGCTACCTGATAAATACATCAATTCCTTTTACAACCACACACACTTACACAAACACTTTTACACACTCAAAATTCACATGCAAACCCACGCAAATGGGAGTGTGAGTGTGGATGTAGTACAGATACGGACACGGATACACACAAACACGGAAATTATAAGAAAATTGGGACTAAACACGGCAGGGATCACATCAACAAATATATGCATACATAAATTACTACTAAAGTCGCATAGATACATAGATATGGAAGGAGAGAGAGAGAGAGAGAGAGAGAGAGACATACCTCGATGAAGAAAGCAGATGTCGAATGAAAGGGACAGAAGTCGGCGGAGGTAGAGAGAGAGAGAGAGAGATGAAAAGCAAAGCTCGGTCGCTGAAACGAAACGGACGATTGGAATCAGGGCTTTGCACAGCACTGGTCTACATATTTATAGTGGGTCCTTCGACTGACCATACATACCAATAACAAGATTACAAAAATAATTTTCACACCCTTCAAGATATTTTGACATATTTTTATTTACTTTTCAGATGTTTTAATATATTTTTTGATTTTTACAAACAACTCTATGGGCTGATTTTAGAATTTTCCTTTATAATTATATCTATTGGTTCCAAATTATTTTGTTATTTGTCCTTTTTCTCAATTTCTTTATCCATTTGGAGTTTCATTTGTTCTAAAATGTTTGTCAATTTTGACTTTCTAGATAACTCAACTCCCCATTTTTTCCATTATATTTTTAAAATGAAGTAAATTTTTCTAAAATAAAAATGAAGAGTAAACAATGAAAAGTTGAGTTTTTGTAGTTGTGTTCCCCAAAACTTGGATTTTTAAAATTGAATAAACAAACTAACACAAATGGATTATCTTATTAAAAATTTCCACCAAATCTTTCAACTAAGTATCATATATGTTACCTCAAATGATTTTAATAACTTTACAAGTATAATCCTATATAGTGCATGTCCTCCCCAAGTGTCTCATGTTTCCCTCCAAAATATAATCAATTAAATTAATGAACATGTCACATGACGTGTCTCTTTTGGCACGTTCTCAGAATCTCAGCGTGTCCGTACAGAGGGGCGAATCTACCAAGGGGACAGGGCGGTCACGTGACCCCCTACAATTCCAGAAACAATTTTTTTTTTATTTTTTGTAAAATTCGAGGTGTTCAATAATCTTAAAATAATTTTTGGATTGATCTTGTAAAAAATCAACTCAATCGGAGAATATAGGTATTTGATCGAAGGTTTCAATTTTTCATTCAGAATTTAGGACCCTAAGTACTGAATGAATTTTGAATTTTTTTTTAATAATAGTGTGTCCGGTATGATCATGATCTGATTCATGGATATTATAAGGCTTAATGAGAATAGTTATCTTGATATTCGATTCATATTGTTAAAATAATATCTGTATTTTGATACCTATCGATGTCAGATCAAGATAATTTTTTAACTAAATGTTCTTCTCAACATGCCCTACAATATCTATTGTTCATATCACTATGATAACGAGCACACAATTATCAAACTTTTCTTTAAAATTCATTTGGTACTTAGGGTCCTTAATTTTGAATGAAAAATTGAAACCTTCGATCACGTACCTATAATTCTCCGATTGAGCTAATTTTTTATAAGACCAATCGAAATCGAAGAATTGATCAAGTACCTCTAATTACATTAAGTTTGAACTTTTCATGAAGAATATTTAAACATTTTATCTTCTCGTCATATTGGTCTGTGATTTATTTTTTTCCAAAGTTAAACTTCAAATGTGACCCCCCGGTGCAGAATTCCTGGATCCGCCACTGTGTCCGTATCTCCAGCATATCCGGCAGGGTACATCTACCTCCAAGGAGTGTTGGTACAATAGGAACAAGATCTATAATTCTCTCATGACCTTTACCCTCCAACTGAGCCTAAACGATCTACATAGTATTACGTGACCCATACTTACAAAGACGACACCAAGTGTTGGAATGCTATAAAAATTAGTACCGACTCAATCATATATAGATGACTTTTTGAATCGAAGAGAGCGTCAAATATCATTCTAAGACATACTCCATAGTTGAGGTAACACATCGAGAAACTTTTTTTTTTTTCACCTTCTAGTTGTTTTTGGTTTGTTGAGAACACCTATTTTGTTCTGTATTGGGTATTACTGAGACATTTAAATATTTTAGATTCCTAAAACTTGAAATTTTACTGAGATATTGGGTATTATTCATGTTGAGGTTCCCTCGTATATAAAATCTTAGTTCCGTCTCTGTATACCTATAATTTGAGGACAAACATTATCCTCATTCAGCTAGACATAGGATGATTTTATCTTAAACCATAAAAAAAATAGCCGGAGTCTGTGACATCGCCATGACCAACTTTTGGTGAGAAAACCAACCTTTTTGGGGGGAATATTTTCCGCTATTCAAAAAAAAAAAAAACCTTAGGTTGTGTTTGGTTTGGTTTTTGGTAATGATTGGAGGGAAATAGAGAAAGAAATGAGAATAATATTTGAAAATAAGGGTAATAATGGGAGGGAGATGTGAATAATGATTGGATGATAAGTGAGAAAACTGAATTTTGAAACCCAAAGTTTTTGGAGGAAATCTCAGTATTGGTCAACTCATGCACCAAAACTCCATATCCCTTCCATTATAAGAAACCCAGCATCCTCCATAATTTACTTCAGAATTTTTTTAAAAAAATAAAAATTTCAAGTGGAGTATTTTTTTTTAATCATACTTCATGTATTTTTCAACTATCATGCTATATTTTTTTACTTCAGTATTTTTGTCCGTAATTTCTGTTTAGCTAATCATCATAACTTTTTGAATTTTTCGTGCGTCCCAACGTCCGACGAGAGGCATCAGAAAAATATGAAAATGTTGACTGAAATTGAAAAAAAAATCATATAAGACGACAACGTGGAAAAAAATTACTAGTAGTTGTTTGGTATTTTTCGTCTTTACTAGACTTTTTTTTGTCATAATTTATTACTTTTAGATTTCTCTTGTTGCGACGGATGATCAATTCCACAAACAAAACATAAACTTAACGAAAATCCAGAAAAGGTGAACAAAAATAGTAAAATTAAAAATAAAAATAAAAAAACCCAAAAAAAATAGCGTGAACTTAACTTGAAACACATACATTTTTATTTTTGAAAACTTGAAGGCTGAAGCACAAACATGACGACAGCATCTTCCACCGAGTTCAACGATCAGCAATGGAAGCTCAATAGCAGTAGACAATGAGTCCGACTCAACAACAGCCATCGCCCTTATTAATGAAGATCACCCTGAGCATTCTCCTCATCTAATCCTGATCAAGGAGTGCAAAGCCCTCATGGCTACCGGCCTACCACGGGGAGTTCCTTGAAACATGTTCTCCAGGAAGAAGCAAGGTGACGGACATTCTTGCAAACATGAGAGTTGATCAAGAGAATAAGATGGTGTCACATATTAGCCCGCCAGTTGGCGTTATTGCATTCAAGAGGAATAGCTTTTGAGCGTGTTTAGCACTATTTGTTTTATTTTGGCCCCGACTACGTGTACAGACCGAAAGGTCCAGAAAATGTACTGAACGCCTCAGGGACCCACTTGTGGGTCTCACACGAGTGGTCCAAACCGTTCAATCAGCTTAAAACAATTTTTCGAGTGGCCCCACGAGAAAATCAACCCAATCCAACATATGTAAGTGGTTGATCCAAAATTCCCCCGTTTCATTCAAATCGTTTTAAGATGAGTGAACGATTTGGATCACTCGTGTGAGACCCACAAGTGGGTTTCCGAGACGGTCAGTACATTTTCTGGATGTGGGGGTCCGTACCCCTCGACTTACCGTTTCTATTTTCTGGTGTATCAAAAAAAGCAATGGAAGTTCAAAGCAAAGCACAAAGCATTCCATTACATACACAAAGCAAAAATAGAATGAGCTTGGAAGCCTATGTGCTTTTTCAGTAGCTTAGTCTTAAATTTTGGTAGTTTTGGTTCATTCATGTATTCAGTGATGTTATCTTTGCGGTACAGCATTCATGATATGAATTGACTGTTTCAAAAAAAAAAAAACCAACCCAGCACCCTGTTTGGATGCCGCGTTAGGCATCCGGATTTGAGAACCGCCCGGATATGTAATCCCGGGCCCACGCTAGTCCGGTGTTTGGATGCAAAAGTGGTGCTCGGGACTTGTTTCACTATTTGGACTGGAAATCAGGCTTCACCTTCGTTAGCCAACGACAGCCATCACCCTGTCGTTAGCTAAGAAGGGGGGATTTGGCTGATTTTCTTCCCTTTCTACCCCTCCAAATCCGGGAAAAATCAGAGAAAGAGAGAGACGAACCAGAGGAGGAGGAGGTGGGGGTTGTATCTGGGTTGCCGACGTCGGTCGGACTCCGTTCGTCGGATTTCGCTGGAAACCCCGTCGTCGGACTCCGTCGTCTTTGTTCCGCATTGTTGAAATAAACGAAATGGAGGAGAACAACTCAGTAAGAAATATTGGAAGGAAGGGGAGAAATTATCTAGTGTATCAATGTCCCATGCAACTAGATGTTCCCAAAGCTATCCAACGGCTCTTTTTCATTTTTTTTTTAATTCCACAAATAAATTTCTTAATTCTTTTTGTGGAAATATTTTTTTTTAACATCTAATATAGTTTAAATATATTTATGTATTTTATTGCGTATTTATTCTAATTAATATGTATTTATTGTGTATTTAATATTCTAGTCATATTGAAATTAATCAATTTTGTTTATTAAAATAAAAAATTGGGGGTAATTAAGTCATTTGCCTTCTTATTCTATCAAATCCACCTTCCCAATCCCACTTCTCAAGATATCATCCAAACACCTTATATACAAATCCACCCTTCTTAAGAGGTGGGGTCACCCTCATTACAAATCTACCCTCATTACAAATCCACCCAAAATTATTTCCGGCATCCAAACGGGGCGCAGGGGATTGGTGTTATAAAACATGTCCCATGAGATTCAAGCTACAAAGACAATTTTAACCTCACCCTTTTTGTGTATTGACACAATTACCGTCATTGCATAAATGGACTGCTTGATTTTCTCGAACTCTCCCAGCGTTTCTTCTTTATATCCTTTCAAGTTTTTCTTTGCTTTGCTATGTTGAAAAGTAAAAAAAAAGGTACGCAGAAAAATATTTTGCTAAAAGAGGAAAACGAGGGAAATTAAAAGAAAATATTTCGACGACGAAATAATTTTCTTAGAATATCAAAAACTATGGTACTTCAATTATGTACTGTACAAATAAATCATCAAAAAATGCACAAAAAAAAAAACTGATATATATATAGGAAAATGATCTTATAAGGGCTCCCTTATATACATAATTACATATTCTCATTTTCCACTTGATGACTCTGAGTCCAAGGGGCTTTGTAGCCCCTGTGCTTTTTTGCTTCTTGTAAAAATAAAGTAGTCCTTCATTATTTTTTAAAAGTGATCGTGCCTATAATTATAAATAGTACTCCCTCCGTCCCTTTTTAAGTGTATTACCTCGTAATTCCAACTTATTTTCTCTCACATCAACTTTTACATCTATTTTCCACTACTTACCCTTATTAACATAATAATACCCACTAACTTATCAAAAAGGAATCTACTTTTAAAGGCAAAATAGAAAATATACCCACTAATTTTTCAAAATACATACTTATTAAGGGACGGCCCAAAATGGAAAGTTAAACACTATAAAAGGGACATAGGGAGTATTTTTTTAATGGAGAATGAATTGGGCCAAGGGCAATTTTTGGTTTGCCTTGCAATTAACCTGGTGGAAATAATGAGAAATAGTGTTTTCACGGTAGGGTAAAATTGGAAACAAACAATCTTAATCCAATCCTATTCTAGGCAAAACAAACATGTTATTAATAATACCACGATCTAATCCTGTGCAAAACAAACATGAGGGAAGGATTAAGCTTCTCATTAATAATCTCACCTCATTACGAATCCCTCCAAAATAAAAACCTCGTACCAAACTGGGCAAGAATCATGCAAATCCCAGACTCTCTCATTCAGGTTAAAACCTCAATTAGCAAGCACGATCATTGTGCTAATTGAAACCTTTTTTTTCTTTAACGGCAATTTTTTTCTGACGGCGCTAAATGATGATTTTACCCCTAGTCAGTTACATTAGCAAGCCCCTTACTTTTTAGCAGGGATGGAGCTAGGATTTTTACGTAGGGGGACAAATATATACAATCAAAAAAATTAAAATAAAGAGAGAACAATTTCAATTTTTACCAACTCCAAAAAATACATAATAACACCAATACATATGAAACTAAGCATGTTTCTTATGTCAATTTAAATTGCAAAAGTATTAACATTTATTTAATCCTAGAAATCAGTAAAGAGTTTTGGGCTTCAAAAATTTCAATCGGCCTTAGTTTTTTAAAGTGAACGGGCTAAGTGAGTTGGGTTATAAATTTTTAACAGAAAAATGGAGAGGGCACGAGACTATATAATTTCATGATATATGTATTTTTTCCAATGTAATAGTAGGACTTTTAAAAAAATTATAGGGGGATGGCTGCCCCTACTAGCCACCCATGGCATCCTTGCTTTTTAGGCACCAAGATCCCCTCCCCAGGCCGTATCATCACAACATAACATCGAGGTAAGCAAGAAATGGCCAATTCACGAATTCCATTTGTTTGTGGATGGAAGTTTAGGGTTTGGAATCAAGAAAATTAGGGCTTTCCTTTCAATTGTGAGGCTATTACCAAATCCACCTAATATGAGAGGTAGCTACAGTTGTTGAATATCTGATTGGAAAACATTTTTGAGTCCAGATTCATGTAGTCGGTGACCGGACGATCACCGCGGTGGAAGACCCACCGCAAAAAGTGGTCCAGTAGTCAACACGCCCCAACACAAGATCGCGCGTGTAAATACATTAGATCCAGTCTCAGGAAGAGCACCATTGCCACCGGTGTTTGAAGTATTCTTCAGAGAGAGAGAGAGAGAGAACGGAGGTGGGGATAGATTGTGGATCTAGAGGGCAAGAGGTGAAATCCGAAAATTTGGTTTTGCTAAGAGAGGCCGTTGTTTGGTTTTTTGCTCACAGTGGTTTCCGATTTTTCAGTTCACCTGAGAAATTTATGTACATATGTATGTATTCTATTTAAATAAGTATTTTGTAAATTTTAAAAATAGAAAAAATAATATTTTAATACTCCCTCCGTTCCTTTTAAAGTGTGTATATTTTCATTTTGGGCGGTCCTTAATAAGTGTGTTTTGAAAAGTTAATGGATGCATTTCCTATTTTGCCCTTAAAAGTATATTCCTTTCTAAAAAGTTAATAGGTATTATTATATTGATAAGGGTAAGTAATGGAAAGTAGATGTAAAAGTTATAAAAATTGATGTGAGAGAAAAATAGTTGGAATACCCAAGTAACACACTTAAAAAGGGACGGAGAGTAAAGAATAGGTTTAATAGATGTATTGTTAGACTGCTGAAAGAAATGTGAGTAGCTAAAAGAAAAAATATGCACTATCGATGGAGTAATACCTAAGCTGTTGTACATGCTCTTACCTATCTGAATTCCCAAGCCATACCAAGATTTGTTATTAATAACGTGACGCAGTATAGTTTTAAAACAACATAAGATTAATACATAATTCATCACCAAACTAGGTAGTTGTCGCTATGAACCAGAACATGGCAATCAAACAAAAAAAAAAGGGCTAAACATCGTACTACTAATAAATACTGAAACCACCATACATAAAATGTATATCAAACATGCAAACGGCAACAAAGTCCAAACATACTGAGTATATGCAGACAGGGATAAGAATATACACTTGCTAAAGGAATATTCTGATATCACAATTCGATTATGATTACTAATGCAGATTGTCGTAACTAGAATTCAACGAAAATTTTTGCACTCGAGCTAAGTTTTCCATGCATTTTTTACCATCTTACCAGCAGTTTCGAGAATTGAAACTGCAGACCTCGTCAATAACTTCACACAGTTAAAAGGTAGAAGCTTAATTACTCAGAATAGGCAATTTATTTTGACAGAAGAAAAGGCGATCAAAAAGTGGAAGAATAGTGCCAGCAACACTTCTATATAGATCAATTCCCAGCTGCGATGCTGGAAATTGAGAAAAATAGTCGCAATATACAAGTAAATATATTTTGGAAAAACCCTTTAGGAATCAATATATCAAAGAGCATAGTGTTATTTTGAAAAGGAAGTACCTCGCTTAGCAGAGGGATGGGAGGGGGTAGCAGATTATGCAGCCTTAGCCCTCTCTTTTTGTACAGACAGAATAATGGAAAATACTTCCTTGAGAAAGGAAAATACTTTTGCAAAATACAAATTGAGTTAACAAGTTGAACAAAATCCAGACACGGAAACTAAGAATAAGAACATCAGACTGACATGTACAATACATCATTGTTCGAAGAAAAATAAGAACGTATCATGACTAAAATAAGTGGCGTTTTAACAACATTGCAATGCCAAGATTTCTCCAAACTAAACAGAGGTCAAAAAATTAGGCTTATGGTTGCAAAAAAGGCACAAGCATCAACCTTGTTGCTCCTGGTGTACTCAATATCATGCAAGTTAATGCTAGGAATACGTACTGTCTAAGAAAAGAATACCACACAAAACAATGCAGAATAGATAAAATGGCCAAACGAGAAACAGGTGTGAATAGACAAGCTATCCTATCTAAACTGAGATTAACAGCATAAAGCTACTCCGTTTTGACCATCGAAAATATCATATTCCCTTGCAAAAAGGTTTAAAGAAACCGAAGCTTACCAGTTACCAACAATCCCTACTCGCACTAACTAATGCAAGAATCTGCAATTCAAAGAGCTGTGCTGGTACATAACAGATCTGCCAAAATCTTAGTAGTGCAGTCAAAACAAGGTCACAATTACTCCAAAGAGGTGGCACAGAGTCGGTACCAGTGCACAGAACATTGTTTCACCATGATTATGCTGGTCAAATTGCAAAGGCACACCCACATCCATCACCAAGAAGGCCAAGCAGAATGAGTCGTTGACTTGAGGGGTCTTTTCCACAATAAATCAATCGCAGAAATCTGAAACAAATACAATGCCAGTTACGGACAAGGGGTAGAAGTTCAAAATGAAATTAAAATAAACAGCATCACACAAGCTTCTGCAAGATCTGTTCCCTAACATCACAAATAGCATTCTGTCGTGAGTGGGTTTCTCCCGTGTCATACCAGCCTGCACCTTAATCCACACAAAGAAATTTCTTTTTGAACTTGGAAAAAGAATACCTGGAATTGCTGCAGGATCAAGCTCCCAACAGTCCCTCAGGCGACCGTCTTTCTCCACTGTGAGCTTAAAAGCAGGGATCTGGTGAGAAAATCTTGTTAACTCAACACGGGGTATCTCCATTACACCAGTACTTGATCTTAGACTTCTTGGAGCCCCAAAAACAGACTTGAAACCCTTCCGACGCGCCAAACGTGAGATTTTGATGCACCGCTCATCATCTTCAAGGACTTGGACTACTTCATACTTACCCTTTTTAAGGTCGAGACAAGAAATTTCAGCATTCCAATCCTTATACAATGCCCAAACCTCGCAAGCTCTGGGAAAGATTTTAAACCAATTCTTACTAATTGATTCTGCTGCTAACATATGCGAAAAATTATCAGGTGAAAATAGCATGGATTTTCCATCTTGAAGTCTGAATGTCCCACAACAAACAGCATGCGCTCCACCTTTAGACACAGTGCATGATTCAAGCACATCCACATGCAACCAGAATGGCGAAGATACGACTTTCTTCACCTGAGCATAAATCTTAGGCATTCCCTCATCGTCGTAGAGAGCCCATATCTGACCAGTCTCAAACTTCCCATCCGATTTCTCACCCTTAAAGTTGTGAAACTCTTCTAAGATTTGGCCACCCGGAGAAGAAGACACAGACAAGCTTGAGTTTTTTACAGAACTGTGGGGACTAGCGCAGTTCATGGGTACATTTGTTTTCTCAGTACCTTGAGATGACGGAGTCCTTCCTTTCGACGGCATAAGGTCAGCATGTATCTTATATTTAGCCCCAGGTAAATCCTCGGTAGTTCTCTCTTGTGCTGGGCATTGACCATAATTCATTTGGTTTTGCTTCTTATCTTTGTTGTTTAACTCCCTCGGGGATCTCCGAAGTATAAATGTCTCCTTGTCAAAATCATTTTTCCCTTGAGAACCAACAGACTTCTCTGGAGTGTTAAACTTCTCAGCACTCTTCATGGTTTTCAGACCCTTTTCTGGAGATTTATGATTTGAACCATCAGGTTTAACATCCAAACCTTCAGCTTCCCTTTTCACATCGCCACGATCATCAGAGTTAGTAGCCAGAGAAGCAGAATCGAGTTCAAAAGACCCTTCAGGGATACCTTCTCTTTCTGTGCCCATCAATTCAAACGAGGGCACTCGATGGGAAAACCTAAATAACTCTCTAGGCGGTATCATAACCGAGAAAATCCCTTCCCTTAACGTTCGTTGAAACACACTAACAAATCCTTCCACTTTATCCAAATAAGCAACCCTTATTCCACCATCCCTAACAAAATCAGAGATAACCTCCACAATTTCATACTGGTACTTTTTATGATTTTCAGGGTCAGAACTCCAGTTAATATCCCAGTCCTTGAATAGAGCCCAAGTTTCACCCTTTCTAGGATATATCACGAAAGAACATCTACCACTTCCTTTATCAAAATGGACCTGATGAGAGAACATAAGACGATCGCTAGTTTCTTCCGTATCCCCATGAATAAATTTGCCACAAGCAATTGGCAAATCTCCATTGAACCAATTAATCTCATCTTGGTCCTCTGGACGAGGCTCTAGCCAAGTAATCCGTAACCTAAAGCCAGATAAAAATACTTTCCGGATACGAGCATAGAATCTTGGCATGCCATCTGTTGTATCATAACAAGCCCAGAGCTGATCAACAGCAAAACAATTTTCCTCTCTACCCTTATCAAAATCATTGAACTCCGGATCAGGGCACTCATAAAATACAGGATCTGGTTCACAACTAGAATCTGAATCTGATTGAGAATCATTGCCTTCAACTCCAGATGTTCCAGCATCGCGGTCACCCATAACAGCTGCTTCTCCAGTTACCTCACCACTTCTGTTTGGCAAGCTTCCTTCAGCATTGACACGTCTTTGGTTGATACCTTCTTTATCTATATCTACAGCCACAAAGTCAGTTGCCTTATCCCTTCCAGATACCCAATTTTTGAAACTTTTTCCTTTCAACTCTTCTTTACTGTCTCTGGATAAAGCATTCCCCCTTAAAGGGCTCTTTTCATTATACGAAACATGCTGCCTTTTGCGAAAAGACCTCCGAGGTTGGTCAACCCCATTGACTTCGGAATTTGGCCCAGCAGGACTACCACCGTTTTCTTGAATGATCACCTCTTCCATGTCATCACTAGTTGCAGTATCACAACTGTCACTAGATTCCACAACCAATTTCCGCCTTCTTTTCCTGTTTGTGGTAGTGGAAGTTACTGACTCCCTGGGCTTCACTGCATCAACCTTTGCTGATCCAACCCCTTCCTTCCCGCCTTCATTATTTGCCAGCCCATCTTCTTTCACTTTGGTTGTAGAACCTCCACCAACACCAGCAGTACTTCCTGTTTTGGAAACTGGTTTTGACGGCACTGTTCTGTTGCTAAAATTTCCCTGGGATCCCTTATGGGAAGGCGGAAAACCACCAGTACTTTTTTCAGGTCCCACGTTATAGGATCCCGGACGTTGAGTTGGTTTCTGTTGCGGAAATGGAGGCTGAACAAAGTTAGATCCGGGGGGAACACCTTGAGCACCACAATCATAAGCAATAAAGGGTTTTGCGCACTTTTGACAGAGTAAAGTTCTGTTGAGACATTCTATCCAATACTGATACCTCATGTTACAAAAAGGGCACGACGTCCAAAAGGCTGCCGACTTTTGTTTCCCATTAGAAGAGTTCCGGTTCAACTGATGTGATGGTGGTTTCGTTGCAGCAGTTCTCATTGTAACAATACACTTACTATCATATAAAGAACGTTTTCCTTGGTCCGAAAGCACCATATTTGCTTCCCCAATCAGCTTAAAAGCAGATTCTGCACCAGGAAACTTGTTTTTATCAGGATGAAGAAGGAGTGCAAGTTTCCGATACTGCTTCTTGATGATCCCCTCATTAGCCAATCTTTCAACTTGAAGGATTGCATACCAGTCCATCTCGGACCCACATATTTTGTTGCTAGCAGAACAGTGAACATTACAGACCATTATCAGCTGGTAAATATTCTCAAGTTCAGGATAAAGTTGTTGGGCCTTCAGTGCAATCTTCCGAGCTCCTTCGAAGTCATTAATTTGCATTTTTTTCTCCGCAATTCCCTTGGCCCGGATTGCTTCATCTTTGTTGCACTCCATGGGTAATATGAAATCCAAATCCGACTCAGCAATTCACATAGAACACATACCACACTAAAGAGAACCTATCATTTCCATTACACATACCACACTAAAGAGAACCTATCATTTCCATTACACATACCACACTAAAGAGAACCTATCATTTCCGTGATTAATTAGATATTGTGACCGATGGAACAAAGCAAGAATCCCTTCTTCCCTCCAGAACCCACAAACCAACCAAAATCTTCACTCTGCACTCTGCAGCCACAAATGACGGCAATTGAATCAAGACCAGTATCAAATAACCACAAAATCAGGAAATCAGTGATGTGGTCATTGGAGCTAACAACAATATTAATCACCAATGCAGAATCGACACAAACACGACAACGACACTTCGACACATTAGTTTAACAAATTGGATGACAGGACACGTTGGGGGACACATTTTAAAATACATACATGTATGTTGACATGTGAAACAAAATTAAAATCAATAAGGCTCTAGTTATAAATATGCAACACAAGTACACAACATTTACCTTAAATTACATTCATCACTATACCATTCACCAAAAGTGTTTCAACGAAAAGCATTTGACCATTTGTGTGTCTTTCTAACCAATAAACCATCATTCACACAAAAACCAAAAGTTTTAATTAGATTCTACTATTTTGTTTATCCCCGACTTGTTCTCCTAGTGTCCGAGAGTGGCCAAAGCATTTTTAAAGTGTCACCAGAGTGTCCAAATGGAAAACGGTCAGAAAAAATAAGACACTTTGAAATTGAATGTCAGACGAGTGTCTAGAAAGTGTCCGTGTCCGACAACTGTCCAACAAGGGTACGTGACCTTTGAGGAAGTGTCCGTGCTACGTATCCAATTACAAAAGAATCCACCAATGACCCCAGTAACTACCATCAAGAAATCTCTTGAAGCAACTAGGAAGAACCAATACGAAAGGCTACATAGTGCACTTGTCCTTAGCAGTTAGAAGCTCTGAACAAGCCCTAATAAGTGGTAACACAGGTAACCAAATCACAACCAAAGCCCGCATGAAGAAATCACCATGTTGCCACTTGCAAGTGTTTTGGATATGGTATATATATTTGGGTCTGTAAAGAGACATGAAAAGTACAACTAAGTCCAAAAGACAAATAAAAAATCATGAAACATTCCCCGCTAATCAATAATTAGCACTGATAAGCATCAACGAACAACACGCTCTAGCTGTGACACCCCGTCCCACATCAAAAGTCTACATGGTGATCTTCGGAATATAAGAAACTATGTAAACTACAACTAGTAACTTGGGCTTAGACATTTTGTGCTATACGGTTAGGCTTCAACAAGTTACTGAGCAAGTGGTCCCGTGAACACAATCTGGCGGGGCCCGGACTTTCTGTGGCGACCAAATAAAAAACCCGTGAAATATCATGGTGAGTCTGGTGACGCTGATCAGTTGGGAAAAGACCCATGAAATACCATGGTGACTGACTCTAGTTCTCAACCCCTCGCGAGGGCGCGAGGCCATACAGGTGGTCTTGGGAATATAAGGAACTACATAAAGTACTGCTAGTAACTTGGGTTTAAGCATTTTGGTCCGTATAATTACACTCCAACAAGTTGCAGGCCAATGGTCTGCATGGGGCATTGCACAAGCTTACGAAATATAAAATACATAACATTGAGATTTCAAAAAGAATGGAGTTTAATGCACAAACTTGCAAAAGAATAGCTACAAATTGGAGACTAATGTATACGCAAACTAAAAATGTCCAACTCATCAAAGTTGTCCATTTTTTCCCAAAAATATGTACATAAATTTATGCCGAACTACTTGAACTATGTGAACATTGCCCGTATGTTGCCATCATGAGAAAATTAGAAAGTCAATATTTCCACTTTTTCCAAATAAACTAGCGAACATCCTTTTTGTCAACTTATACGCCTTCACTTTGTACGAATTACATCCCCATTTTCCATTTCAAACCACCAAACTAAGAGCAAAAGCAACAACACCTCGTAGATAAGCAGCAAAAATTCAGCAACCAGTGCTTGCGATTTGCTGCTGTTCATGCTATGTTTAATTCATGGATTTACAATGACAAAAGAAAAGGAAAGGAAACCCATAAGATAATAACATTAAGTCAAATTTTTCCTTTTCTTTTTCTTATGTGGTGTTTTTGTCAAGTCACTCTCATATATATAGAGTATATTTCATTTTTCCTTGCCTCAAAAACTTCTAAAAATCCAAATAACAAGAGAAATGATTTGCTGCTACAAAATTCCCCCCCTCCCTGACTTCACATATCTATGTTCTTTGGTGTCACTTTCAAATCATCATTTATGGGATAATGTTGAGTTTTATTGCCTACTGTTGAATTGTCTGTGGTGAGTTTTTTCTTATTACATCCGAATTTTCGAGACTGCATGTTATGCACATGTAATGGTGAAGCTGAATTTTACTAGTGGACCAGTCCTGTTCTACTACAATCTGAGACCTAGAGATGCGGAGAAAATGTTGTTTATTGGTTCTATCACGATGAGAGGAGAAATTTTTTCCCTTTTATCATGAGAAAATGTGGTGGAGACATCACCGCTGTTGAATTTTGCTGGAAGCTATTATTTTAATTTGTTTACCTATAACCTTCACACATTTGATTTAATTTTGATGATTTATGCGGGTATACAAAATGCATGAATATGATATTTTTTTGACAGGTATTTGTATTCGTATTTTTGTGCAAAAAGCATAATCTACGGAGTAATATCCCCATCTATGAGCAGAAATTACAGCTCCTCCATTGATTGCACTGCCAAGAAAAATGCTGGGGAATAAATGAAACTCGCCAGTTATTCCATCTTGTCACTAGGAAAATGAAGTAAAATAGACATACATGCAACCACTACTAGAAATTAAAAGCTTGCCATAGTTTTGGATCCAAAAGACTAAGAAACCACGAGAGACTACATTTGTCTCAGCTGAACTAAGATTTTCTTGGCTAAGAATCAAATTGCGGTTAAACATAAAACACAAAACTAATTCTCTTTTCTTTCCATCTGTTTTCCTAGAATCGAAACAAATCTCCGTAGACCCAAAAAGCACACAACAATCCAAAGAGCAAAACTACAATACAACAACAAACAACCCAGAAAAAGAGAGAAACGAATCTAAAAAAACCAAAAATTCCGTGAAAACAAACTACTAATCACTTGAGCTAAGGTTTCCAAGATTAATAACTGCATTTCCTCAAAACTCATAAACTTACATTTTGTCCATAAACCCCGATCCTGACCAACAAAATCCCAACTAAGAACGAAAACCAGAATAAGATATAACAACGAATAAGCCCCAACAACTGAAATCAAAACACAAAAAAAGTTGAATAGCATACGGTGCCAAAATTGGTTCGACATCGCTAAACTAAATAGAAATGGAAGCCAAATAGAGGATTAAAGCGCACATAATAAGTCGTTAATGCATCAATCTAAACGCAAATTACTCAGGACAACATTTATGCTTACGTACAAATGCATACGGTGCGTTGCGCGCGCTTGCAGAGATAGTGAGAGAGAGAGAGAGAGCGCTTACAAGTTATACGCGTTCACTGTGTGCATCGAAAAGGGAGAGAGGGGAGACGCGGGAAGAAGAAGGTGAAAATTTGGGAAAACAGCGGGATTTTGCCCTAAACTCCCTGAAATTTTTCAATTTCCCCCAAAATATACCAGTGGTTATATCTGTCTTCTTTTACTCCTCCCTCCAGATCCGGAATGTGTCCTAGGAAACATCTAGACTGTGATGAAAACGCTGGGTTATAGTGGGCTTCATAGATGGGCCGGGCCGGACAGACCCAGCCCATCTATTTTTTGCCCAATTTGGTTATTTCTCTCTTACCCGGCCCATTTATTAATCGTATCTTTGGCAAAAGGAAACCCTAACTTCCCATACTTGTATGCACACCTATTTCGATATAAATGATGACATCACGGCATTGAAGACAGATCAATCGATTCCTCGGAATGTGGGCCCACCTCCTCGGAATGTGGGCCCACCCTTATTCAACAACGAACTGATCGAATACTGTCGAGTTGAAGGTCATTGCGGGGAGAGAATTGAGATCATTGGCACATAGCATATAGCCTATAGGGGTAGCTAACCGGACCACTAGACCACCCAATTTGAGCAATGGGTCATCCGACCCGACCAGTTGATGAAATGTCAACCACAACAGTTGGGAGATCGTGCATCGAAACGGTTCTAAGATGTCAAAATCATCCATTCAGAGGTAAGAAAGGAGCAGAAGTGCAGAATCAAACACTTAAGTGTTACTTCGGGTAACACTTCACCAAAACCTAAAAAATTGGACTTCATGCACAGGGTAAGGGGATTGAAAAAAAATGGAATGCATAATGCACTTAGCCATATCAACTATTCGGCGAGAATCCCAACCTGTTTGAGCAATTTGCTCGAGGAGCTAACTTAGCCATTGGAGAACATTACTGTTAAAGTGTCCATGTTTGTTTGTTACATTGTGAACGTGAATAGGGCCGGCCCTGGGCACAAGCCCACTAGGCCATTGCTTAGGGCTCCAAATTTTTCATCCAATAATAGGGCTCCCAAATTTCTAAATCGTAAATGTATAATGTTATAGTGGCTTAGTAGTAAGGATTCTGTGTTGTATATGTTAGATTTTGTGTTCGAGACTCACTAACAACAATTTTTTGAAGCCTCACATTTGGAATAAGCACAAAAATTTCTAAAAACTTGCTAATGACACAAATCAAACTCACAACCATTATTCCAAGTCTTATTTAAAGAGGCCCCAATATTAAAACTTGCTTAGGGTCCCGAAAATTTCAGGGTTATAAAAGTCAAGAATTTCATAGTGCACCAAAGCGTTCTTTGCATAACATGACACGAAACTAATTAATGCGGAAAAAAATCAAATAAAGACTTTTGAATAAGAAAACTTTGCTTATTGGGCCAAAATAGGCCTTAAATTGCTTCATATCAAAGGAACACGATCAATCACTTCAAAGCACTGGTGGAACACAAGAGGGGAAGGTGGCACGTGCCACCCCTGGTTACTCTAAAAAATAATAATAATTTGGGTCGCAATATATATATATATATATATACAATAATGATCTCCTAAGGACTACCTTAGCCAAATAAAATGCAGACCTACCATTTTTCGATCGATTTTTGATGATCCGAACCGTTCAATGTGTTTAAAACGCATTTTTAAGGGTACCCGTGAGGAATCACCAAAAAAAATGACCGGGAAGGGCTTCATCCAAGCAGGTTTTCACACAGGCCGTAGATAAAGTTTTATGAAAAAGTGCTCGGATGAAGCCCTTCCCGGTCATTTTTTTTTTTGTGATTCCTCGCGGATACCCTTAAAAATGCGTTTTAAACACATTGAA
>JAXBDA010004344.1:0-29439 GCA_036023075.1 Gaultheria prostrata | reverse complement strand
GGGGAGTGTTTCAACAAGTAACTGAGGTTACGACATAAATAATTTGGGTACGGGACCAAACCAACACAACCAAGAACCAAAGAAATAATTTTTACAAAAATAACAAAGGGGTATCGATACCAGAGAAAGGGTGTATCGATACCAGATTCCCATAATTTCAAACAGCCCCTTGGGTATCGATACCAACAAGAGGGGTATCTATACCCAACCATCTTGGACAGTTTTTTGACATATTTTCATACCAAGCTCATTTCAAGGTCCAAACTCAATTTTGATGGTTCTAAGCAACAAATAACATAGAGGAATGATAAAACATCAACAAATTCAAGGATTTATCAACGAATTGACTAGATCAAGGTTCAAACAAGATCAAAACACATGTTATGGTTAGTTTCAAGAATGACTAGAAATTGATGATTAAATAGGAAAATTAGGCAACAAATCAACTATATACCACTAGAGAGAGTAGAAAGTTGTCCCTACCTCAAAGATTTAGCTCCAAGTGATTGAGAAGAGAAAACCCTAACTTGTTCTTGCCAACCCAACCAAAGGAAGCCTTCCCAAGATGAATCCAACGGTACCCGGACTCCAAAACACGGTAGAAGACGAACCTTAGGTTGGATCTCGAAGTATTTGAGTGTATGAGGTGGATTTGGTGAAGGAAATGGAGGAATTTTGGACAGGAAGGACAGAGAGAAAAGGCCGGCCTCTGGGAGAGAGGAAGAGAGTGGGTTGTGTTTGATTTTTAAGCCTAACACAAACCTCATATACATGTATCTAATTACACACACACCCTTATGTTCTAATGTGTTTCATATGCACCCACATGCAATTATCAACTCCACTTTGGCCCACATCATTTTAAAACATTCCTCACATTTCCCAACATTATTTTTCAAAAAATTATTTAAGAACACAGGTCTTTACACTGACTAGCTCTTGCATAAGCTAAAGGTTGTCAGCAATTGATCTACCTTTGACAAAGGCTGATTGACCATGGTTTATAATAAGAGGTAGAATACCTGAGTTCCCTCTCTTCTATAGTTCTCCAGATCTAGGGTTGAGTTCGGGGGGGAGGCGGCGCTTCCCGACTTCCCGCCTCTCTCTCTCTCTTTCTCCTTTGAAGCTCCCCTACTCAGAATCTAGTTTTTGTGATGGTGGTGGTGGTGTGGGCAGAGCTGGAGGTGCGGCTGTGGCGGTAGATCAGAGTCATGTTGGAGGTGGTGGCGTGGGTGGGGCTGGTGGGTTAGGATTTGGTGGCTGTGGTGGTTGATTGAAGGCGTGATGGCGGCGGTGGCGTGGCAGGGGCTGGTGGTGCTAGTGGGTTTGGCTTTGGTGGTAGATGGGTCCTAGTGGAGGTGGGTTTGTTCCGGTTAGGTCGTCGGTTGACGAGGGTGACCTTGTGGTCAGTGCTGGAGTTGTGTATCGTTGTCTTATTGAGGCGGCTGTTTCTGTTCGTGATTTGGCTTCGTCGTTTGTTTGGGGTTGCGGCGATGACATGGCGCAATCTCTCTCTTATCGATGATGGTGGTGAGCTGCGACAGTGGCATAGAGTAGCTCCTCTCCTTAACTGATGGCAGCGATGAGGCCCAAGTTTTGATGGAAATTTGTTTGGTTGAGGTGTTTGGCTGTTTTGATCGATCCAGAGTTGGGGGGTTTTTCGTTTTTCTTTGTTCTTAGTTTTTTCTTATTAAACTTTTGGTTGAATTCCCCTTCCCTCTCCGTCTCGATATACCCTTTGTCTGGATTTCTTATACTCCCTCCGTCCTGAAATTTTGGTCCATTTAAGTGCATGCGTTCCATTTTCAATTGCTTAAATCTTTTTAGTCTATAATATTTTTTACAATTTAAAAAATTTTGTTTAACCAAACTCACCGAGAATTACCAAACGAAATCCATATTGAATTTATAACATTATACAGTGGAAAATACAAATAATTTTTTGAGGTGTTTGAATAGTAAAAGTGAATAAAAAATTTGGGAAGAAGGGAGTTTATTCAATAATTTTGTCGATAAAAGAAATCTTTTAGACGTTATCCAGATAATAATTATAACCCATTAATCCTACTTTTCCCCGTCAACTAATATGTTATAGATGACAAATCTTTTGAAACTACTCAAAATTCCTAAAAGCTTGGAGGACGAGGTACCAATAAGACTAAAAATGCACTGTTTTTATTTTGGCACTATGTTCGAAGAAATTCCTTAAAACTGTAGTATAGTTAGTTGGAAAAAGCTACAATACACACCCTTTGTTTGGGTGTGTATCATATACACCTCTATAAAAGTTATGATTTTTTTTATAAAAGTTACGAAACACATCAAAATGTTACGAATCACAGAAAATATTACGAACCATATTGCTGAAAAGTTACGAAACACTAAAAAATGTTACGATTGCCAATGAGGTGGCACAATCTGGACCATACAATAGGTGCATATGGTACACACTTTTAATGAGTGTGTATTATAGTTATTTCCTTGTTTCATATATCTTCGAAGCTCTTTCAATGCATTCCTTTTCTCTATTGTATAAATTTTATATTTTTATTTCGGTGATATAGAGAATTTCTTTTAATAAAAAAAAAATGTGGCCAAAAAAAAAATCACCAGAACATGCCAGAAATTGAACCTGATGCACAGTGACGAATGACTGACGAGTACAATTACAAACTATAAATTATGCACAAAATAGTTGGATTTAAACAGGAACAGAGCTTCAGATTTATATTGTTCTTTCCCAAGTTCATATTTAAGACAGAACATAAAAGTGACACTGATGTACACTTGTAACCGATCATCATAATCACAGGTAGCAATTTACAACGTGACACACACTAATACTACAGTACCCTCAAACCATGCAAACACGTTTGAACTGGGCAATTTCCATAAAAAACCTTACCAGAAAACCAACCAACCAGACATATTCCCATTGATTCAGTAGTCTGGACCCTCCAGTCCGATTGGTGCACTTTCGTACTTGCGAATCTTGAGTTCCAAATGAACTTGCATTCATTGCGATGACGCTAATACTTTGGTGACCACACAGAGCATAAACAGAATAGTCGTACAGAAGTCAACTTCTTTAACAGACATCCATCCTTTTTTGCTTTCGCGGTCGAATCTAATGATTTTCAGCCCAACGGATTGTATGCAGTGCTTTAATTAAGCTCAACATTCTGCACACTTTTCTTCCTTAGGGTAGCTAGGTTAGTTAGTTGTTACTTTTTTTTTTCTTTTTTTCTGATAAACCAGGAATTCGGGTCAGATTTTGCACATCTCGACTAATTCTTGGGGAGCAATCCCACTGGCCATGTCCACCGGCGTATGTAGCCATGGCATGGTGGTAATTAAGCACTACGATGGGGCACCTCTCCTTTGTCGGACAAGCACGGGAAGACCGCCACCGACAGTGGCGGTGAGGCCGGGGGAGAACCGGAGACCTCGTTGGTGGTCCGGTGGTGCAGCGAGCCTGATCTCGAAGCGCCTAAGCAACGAAAGCGCAACTGTCTTGAGCTCCACCAAAGCCATTTCTTTCCCCAAACACACCCTAAGCCCGGCTTGAAAAACAGGGTACTTGAAAGGATTCTCTTGATAGAACACTCCATCTCTCAACCACCTCTCTGGCTTGAACTCCGAGCAATCTGGACCCCAAATCTCCTCCATCCTTCCCATGGCATAAGGGTGGTAAGTAACCCTCGTTCCTTTCTTCACGGACGTCCCGTCGGGCAAAACATCGTCGTCCAAACAGAACTTTGAATCGAATTGGATTGGTGGGTATAGCCTCATATTCTCATAAACAGTTGCTTGCAAATAGTGGAGTTCCCTCATTTGTTCGAAACTCGTGAGCTCCTGGTTAGGCCCAATGACGCGGTCTGACTCAGCCAGAATGGCTGACGCCACTTCAGGGTGGCTAGCCAGGAGCCAGAATAGGCTAGTCAAGGCTGAAGCCACTGTGTCACGACCGGCTAACAAAAAACTCACCACAATATCTCTTAGGTACTTTTCGTCGCTTATGGTTCCCATGAAACGAGAGAGGAGATCTTTATGGGCTGAAAAGCCTATTTTTCGCCGTTGGGTTATCACCTCTTGAGCAAGAGTATTTATCATTTTGATGGACTTTTTGAGACGTCGCTCGGACCCTAAATTCAGCATTCTTTTGGTTTTCCATATCCACGGAGAAGCAGTAATAGCTCTCTCCGCGGATAACTTGGAAGCCAGGTCGAATGAGACCGCGAATTCCGACATGGGTAAGGATAATTCTAAGCATTTGGGGTCAAGCCCAAAAGAGAATCTACAAATACAATCAAACGAGAATCTCCGAAAAACATCTTGTAGATCCAAGACCGCGGATCCTTCCTTATCCGCGATCGAGGATAGGAGAGGGATAAGCCGGTTCTTGATTTCCTGATTGACAACTTCAAACGCATAAGACCGGATTGAGACCCGACCGAGCTCGAGGCTCGCCATTTTCCGCTGGAATTTCCAGTGCTCCCCATCCACGTTGAAAATACCCCTCCCCAGAAGATCACCAAGGATCGTGGAGAACGGTTTTCCTTTCGGGTAATTCTCGAACCCGGTTTTGAGCATGTACTCGACGTTTTCCGGGTTCGCGGTAATCGTGTTTCCGAGCACATGGATGTGGATGGTTTTTGTTGGTGATTTTCGGAGGAGGTGAGTGTACCAATCACATAAGTTGCAGAATTGGAGTGACCAGCTTGAGGTGATATAAGTGTGACAAATTTCACAGTTGCACCAAAGTTTTGGTCTCAATAAATAGAGTGAGAGTGAGAGGAGGAGAGAGAGGATTGTGAGGAGAGAGAAGATAAGGTGGAAACAAAAGGGTGTGTGAAGAGACTCATGAAACCACCTGGAAATTGCTTCAGACTCCATAGACGATTAGAATGATGAGATAAAAAAGAAGTAAAAGGGATAAAAAGGATGATGAAGAGAGGAGGAGAGGAGTCTCAGCTATAGCCAATGAGAGGAAAAAGGAGAAAGCTATTGCTGGTGTTTTATATTGTCACAAGTGCAAATGACGTAGATGTGTAAGGATTATAAGGATTACGTCTAATTATTCAGTAATTCCGGAGCACACTCATGATTCTCCAGGATTCTTCTTGACACCAGAAATACATGCGGGTTTACAATTTAGTGTATGAACTTTTACATAAATTTGTGATGTTAGAATGTTCGACGTACCATATGATTGTGCTATAAGACTACTAAATAATTACTCAATGATTAAGTATCAAAATGCTTGGCTACTCTAATGCTTCCACTTGCCAAGTAGCCCTTAATATATACTATAAAAATGAAAAGAGGAATAGTACCCAAATTGAATAATTATAGACTGACTTTTATAGAAGGACATGATTACGTACAATTGTTTTGTTTTAAAATACTTGTCGCTTTTGGAGAATTATTTTTTGTAAACGTCAGTACCACATAAACATTGTGGATTTAATTAATTCGCCGAAATTCAAGACTGATGTGTTGAATTACCATCGAGCGGTGGTCGAATCGTAGGTCCCACCACTCTTACATCAGTTATTTTTTGGACTGTCCTGGCCTGGTTTGTTCCAGTTACACATAAGTAGATAAGGTATGTAATAAACTTGGAGACAAGGAATAGAAAAATAGAAGCATGGATAACGCGTGGGCAAAAGGATCAAAAGTTCAGTTTGTAGACAACCCCTCCCCATCTTCTTTCATTATTTGTCACCTAATGTAGTTTTGGACACATTCGGTTGAACCCCACGTGCATTTATTCTTCAAACCCTGCTCAAATTTTGGTGCAACCAAAAGCCGGTGCAGACTGATCAGCTTGGAGGCTTTTGTCCTTTTCATGGACCATTCGAGGATCACCTCACCCAATGTTTTTAGAACAGTGGTACATGTACAACAAAAGTGTTCAATTCGGTTCCAATACACTCACGTGGTGTGTGGAATCCATACATACTTGTGAGTGTATTGGAGCCGAGTTGGACACTTTTATTGTACATTTATCATTTTTGATGTTTTTAGAATCGGCTGTTACGTAACATATTGGTAGTTCGAGAAGTAAAAAGTTTTTAATCTTTCGATAGCTTTACATCCCGGTATATTTGCTAGAATGAAGAATCGCACGCGTATATGTCGGTTCCGGTAATATCGACCCGTCTTGAATTCACGGACAGATTCACGGGTGTTACGGCCGATATTCAACCGTAACGGGTGACCATTACAACCAATTCCCGTGTTACTGTTATGTGTTCTGCAACCGTTATTTAAAATCTTGGACTTTTATTCAATTAAAGTGTAGATCGATATCTCTATAGAGTAGGATATAATTATAGTGAAGTGGTCCTGAGCCACTCCCCATGGATTTAGCCGTTCTTTTTAGAAGAATCAATGCCCTTTGCTCTTGTGATGGAAACATTCCAGCTAATTCATTGGAAAAACAAAGGGAAAGATAGAAGTACAAACATAAGAAATATGCGATGATTAAAAAAATTTGTTGCGAGTGCTGTGTTATAATGAATGAGCCGAAATTATGTTGGTGGATATCACTGCGTCAACCAGTGCAATCCGATCAACGGGGTCTTAACGTCCAAACCAGTACTATATGTTCTATGGTATTTTTGAGTGCGATCAATGATTGTGAGAGGATGATCATAGCCCCTTAGCGCATGTTTGACAATAGATTATTGAGGAAGTGAGTGATTCGATCTTGTAATCTTCTCTCCATATAGAGTAGTGAATTCGCTACCGCCACCGGTTTGTTGAGATCCACTCCGTGTGGGCCGGATAGGCTAAGGCCCAAGAGTTAGGTTGCTTTGTGTAATCCTTGGTTTACAAATACTCTTGTATCTCTCTTATTTTGTGTGTGGTAGCAATGAGAGAGGGTGAGACCGAGAGTGTGAGGGGAGGCCGGTTGTGGCTTCCCCGGAGAGGGAGCCGATTGTGCCTCCCTAGAGAGGTTTTTCAACTTGTATATCGTGTGGATATATATAAGTGAGTTTTTCTCAGATTTCTTGTGTGTGTTTGTGTGTGACCCAGGGCACAACAAATTGGTATCAGAGCTCGGGTGGAGCGTTAGGTCGCCGGATTCGCGGTTTAAACACTTGTCCGAAATAAAAAAATGAAGTTGCACGGAGGTTTTTCCCACGGGATTTTTGTTCATCTCATTGAGGCGAGTCCAACGGTAAGCTCGCGGTCAGGTTTCGTCACTAGAGAAGGGCTCACGGTCGGTTCAAACATTGGCGGATGGAGGCGAGTGGTGTGTTTGAATAGGGCTCGGATAAAAAGTTATCGGAAACGAGATTTTAGCATTGGGTTGGGTTCGTCTCAACGAGACGAACACGGTGATATGTAGATCATCGCAGGAGGACGCTGGAGGAAGCCACACACGCCAGAGGAAGGTGGCGCGTGGCCATGAGTAGATCTGACTTGCTTCCACGCGCCCACGCACTACAGAGGAAGACGATGAGTGGTGTCACACGCAGGTGAGACGCATGTGCGCCAGGTAGGTCAACGCCACGTCAGCCGACCAACGCTGATGTGGAGCCACGTCAGCAAAAGGGTCAGGTACTTGACCATGTTGACCCTTGAGTTGGAGGTACTGGTCATTCGAGTTCAGATGTGATGAGGCATTCTAGGGTTTTTAGAGACATGTTATGGATGTTGAGCTGGTGTAGCTCCATCGATTTTTTTTTTTCTGTTGATGCTATTTCTTGGTTATAAAGGAATGCAGGGTACTTTGTTCTCGTTGATGGCGGTTCAAGAGCATCCAAGTTTTGGATACGGGCACTTCGGTTAGGAGGTGCAGGATTGTGATCAACCGCGGAAGATCTGACTTGCAGGGATACATTCATTTGAGTTGTGTACCCGGTTGGGGTGCGGAGACGCTCGTTTGAGAATGACACGTGCGCTTGTCAGAGCGGTAGATCAGTTTGAGCCATAGAAATCTAGCAGGATTGTAAGACGTCTCGGATTCACGAGTAGTGTATCTTGGTTTGGGGGTACGGTGGAGTTCGGTGGGGGATGCGTTGTTAGAGAAGGAGTCAGCCTGTTCGTAGATGGTGTGTGAGATCATTTTTCAAGTTGAGCCTTTAGTGTGAGTAGAAGGGAGCTGTGGAGATTTTCTTGACATGACAGATAATAGATTGGCGGCTCGTGGCTGGATGATTCTATAAATTTGCGTGGCACCACAGTAAGGGGGTGCAGGCACTCTGGTTGAGGAGCGCAGATACCTCGGGTGGAGGTGTGAGAGAAGAGAGCATCCTAGGCAAGGGGATGCGGTACTCAGGATTTTTCTGATCAGCTGCAGATTTTAGATCGTAAGGATACATTCTTTCGGGTGATGTATTCCGATTTGGGGGTACGGTGTAGCTCGACTGGTTGATAATTTGATAAAGTTTAGGGGTAAAATGCTAATTTAATTAGGTGTAGGGGTAAAATGGTAAATTTATGAAGTCTTGGGTCAAAATTGTAATTTGGCTAAGTATAATGGTAAATTTATTAAGTATAGGGTCGACATCGTAATTTGCCTAAATATATGAGTAGTATAGTAATAGGGTTTTCCACACCCCAAATTGATATTCACACCCCCCAAATTGATATCCATACCTTTTTTTTTTTTTTTTTTTTTTTTATCTTTTACTAAAATTTTATGCGTAAAAGTTTCACTGAAAGACAGAAAAATGAGTGTGGATATCAATTTCGGGGGTGTGAAAATCAATTAGCTATAGTAATCTACCCATGTGTAGGGTAAAACAGTGATTTGGCTAAATATATGGTTAAGATAGTAATTTAATTAAGTGAAAAGGTAAAATAGTAATGTTAACTACTCTTTCCGTTCCAAAATGAATGTCCAAAATAAATCACTCCGATCATGGACCTCATTGTATCATTTATCTGGAGAGGAAGCTTTAACTTCACTTTGATGGGATTTTCCCCCAATCTTCTTTTCCTTTTTTTTTGTAGCTTGTATTTGTTGTTGGACTCTTTTCCCTTTTCCCCTTTTGTAGGCTTATCAATCATTGGTTGATTTCCTTTTCTCCCTCCTCTTTTCTCGATGTACCATTATCGAGTTTCATCAATATATCTCTTCTTTTGTTGATAAAAAAAAAAAAATGAATGGCCAAAAATCACTATTCACGCCTCTAAGAAAATCATGTATATTTCTAAGCTATGATTATATTTACAATATGGATCTTGTTTGATAGATTTTGCTTAGTTTTATTAAACAAAGTTTTCAACATCGTAAAAAGTATTATAAAATACGAAATATAGATGATTTTTTGAGAGAGGTGAATAGTTGTTTTGGAAATCCATTTTGAGACGGAGGGTGTATGTTTAAAGGTAAAGTGGTCAATTGGTGATACATGGGGGTACGTTAGTCATTTAATAATTACAGAATTTGTAGTTTAACTCAATATAAACTTAATCAGTTACAATTTTAACAATACTAATCTATATATTTTCTATCAAATAGTATTTTTCTTAAATCTCTACTCACTAGTATAATCTTTCTTTTAAATAGTGCAATACTTAGTCTTTTTAGTATTTATCATTTAAAATGTTATTCCAATAAATTCCAAGGGGCTGGTCATGCCTTGGGGTTTAGGGCTTTGCTCCCACCTAAAGTCGCATGTTCGATTCTCATTGCCAGCAATCTCTTTGGGCTACTGGGGTTATGCTCGGTCGTTATCTCCAGAACCCTGCAATTAGTCGAGGTGCGCGCAAGCTGGCCCGGACTTCTGGTTATGAAAAAAAAAAATTGTTATTCTAATAGTATTAAATATTTTCCTTCACTTCTATTTATTAAAATATACTTTTATAACAATTATTATCTTCTTAACAAAAGTTATAATAACACAACATTCATAAGATCATAAGAGTAATGTAATCAAAACTCATTTGATAATAATAACCTAAACAAATTAATTAGCACATTAGAGGTATAAATGAAATCAATACCATAATATGGAATTTAAATTCATATGTCATGTAAGTCAAGGGGGGTCTACTGTAAGAAAAATGCAACATTTCCAAACATTTCTGTTAACTCACGGTGGACCGGTACAGGGGAGAGGTTGGAGTGTTGGACCGGTAGAGCGCAAGGCAGTTTGGGTTTTATCACTAGCTGTATCGGTGCAAACTAGTTTTGATGCATTATAATCAGGGACGGAGCCAGAATTTTACCTTTGTGGTGGCGAAAATATGTATTTAAAAAATAAACAGAAAAATTGCATTATGAATATTCATCCACTCTACGGAAAAAAAAAAATCTAGTGATAGCGAGTCTATATAATTGAAGGATAAAAATTTATTTTCTACATAATAATTATATTTTTTGAAAATCTTGTGGTAGCGGCCTCCACCGGTACTTGTACCCCTGGCTCCATCATTACGTGCACGTAGGGGTAGACTTGACGTTGGGCTCGTGTCCCTATCAATTTGTCTTCCCCCACTTAGCCTAGTACTAATTTCTATATATGCTTCCAATTTGTGGAAATTAGTACTAATTTCTACATATGCGTCCAATTTGTGGAAATTATGCTGATGTCGGGCTTACAAGGAGGATAACTGACGAGAACAATTTGCAGTCGCCAAAATTGATCGATATCAACTCGTGTGCAGCCAATAAACATGGACTCAACTTTTTTTTTTTTTTTTGGTGCTTCGAAATAGATATGGAATGAACTTACTACACAATATTTTTGTAAATTTCGGTGGCAAATTTACTCCAACAAATCTGGACCGTCCAAAACATGTTTGGACGGCTCGGATGCGCCGACGGGAACCACATGGTGGTACTTATTCTGCGTGCAAGTTTTTCTCACAACAATGACACGTTAATAACATCTACTAGTCCTTACAGAAAGCAACATCTGATTGGACTGACCACGTAAACAAATTGTATTGTATCTGACAAGATTAAATTTACTAGTGGTGTCCATTTTACAGTGTTAAACAAACACCATATAGTAATAATTTTTAACGTAAACATGTATACTGGATTTGGCTTTGTAGTCGAAGTCAGAAATTTAGGAGTTTAGATCTCCTCTTTAGCAAGACGGAGTTAGGATTTTACCTTTGTGGTAGTGAAAATATGTACTTAAAAAATAAAAAGACAAACTGCATTATGAGAATGAAAGATTAAAAAAATCTAGTGGTGGCGAGTGTATATAATTCGAGAATAAAGATTAATTTTCTCTATAATAATTGCATTTTTTGAAAACCTTGTTGTGGCGACCGCCACCACTTGTCCCCCTTGGCTCCATCATTGATTATAATATACAATAAAATGACTAATAAACATTATAATATACTTAGGGAAATTAACGAGTGTTCAAGAAATTTTCAACAGAGTGTTCAAGAAATATCTTAACTCTACTAACTTCATTAACGAGTTATAAATACACAAATTTTCATATATTAGTGTGACTTAAGCGACCAAATAATTGCATGTTCTCAGCGAATTATACATTTAGTCCTAGTAAAATTAAATCAGCCTATAAATACACTAGTATATATAGTGTAGGAAATTAGATGTATGCTGTTGTTTTTTAAGATACAGAGTTGATTGTTGTTAAAAAAAAGCCAGAGCAGGGTATCAAACACGTCTAGACCATCCATTTCAGAAATCAACTGTCCGAATTTCAAAATACTCTTTAATGTAAGAGTTAAATATTACATGGAAGAGTATTTTTTTTAAATCCAGACCGTCGAAAATATGCTGTAAGAGTTAACTCTTATATGAAAGAGTTTTTATCAAATTCAGACTGTCGAAAATATGCACGGACGGTCAAGAAGCACCGCCCGTGCATTTTTCATACACGGGACGTGCGTACGAATAATTTTTTTGTTTTTTATTGGCCGAGTGTAAATCCTACATGCTAGGTTCTTTTTTTTTGGCCGAGTGTAAATCCTACATGCACACCAACACCTCTCAATTGTGTTCCACGTGCACACCAGCACATCTGCACATCAACTATTTAAAAATTAACCCTTCTTATTTTGAAAGTTCCCTTTTAAGCCCCATAAGATATAATTAATTTAGAAACTCATTTTTTAAGAACCGTATAGAAACTCATTTTTTACACTTCTCCTCCTCATTGCTCTCCACTATCTTTTTAATTATCTTGTTTCCACTTTGCTTGAATAAGAAAATTTACATATGCAGCTTGGTGGTAGCAAAATTGGTAGACACTATATACTCTCGTTCATAAGACCAACAGTCAATTCTTCCTAATAATAATTGACAACTAACATTTTTGTGTCTTGAAAAAGGAAAATTTTTTTTTACATATATATTGTACCCACTTTCTGACCAAAGGCATCAATCATAGTTAATTAGTGGAGTTTGTCAAAATTGATATTCATTAATTTTATAATACCCAATAACTTGTAGGTTTTTACACCCATTTTTAGTTCAACTTCTTTTTTAGGAATGGTGATATTATCACCCCACGTACTAATAACCCTACAAATTTACAAAAAATATATTTACGTCATCCTCAGTTGATTATTCTTACTCCTCGACTCTTATTGGTACCCTCACTTGTAACTTGCTATTTTTTTCGTCATTCCTAATCTATCACATGGGGAAGGGGGAGGGGGACTCGATCATAGAATGAAGTGCGAGGCGTCCAAGAGTTCTACTGCATGAGCTAGCCACCATGCTGAAATGTTGAAATATAGTGCAAGTGACAAGACACCATTTTGATTGAGACATTGCATAACAAAAATTAATTTAATCGGACACTGATATTTATATGAATAATATTTACATGAATAGATATGATGTCTTGAAGAACCTAGCGGCTAGTACCATGTTAATAAACTACACCAAAAAGTGTCCAATCGTATGGCTACCCGATCACTGAGATTTCTTTGCAAGAATTGCCTACCAGAAAATCAAGTGCATAACAAGTCTTAAAAACTCGCCTCCGAGTAACTATATTGGAACATCGTCACGTGGTGTCTCAATATTCTTTACAACTACACATTGAGTAAATTATGAACCTCACATTAATGTGTAATTGTAAAAGTAATCGGGACGCACACCAGGTGAAGCCTCCAATAATTCTCTCCCCGATAATTTTTTTGGAACAACAAAGAAAATATTTCATTAATCTCAAATGAGCTAAATATGAAATCAATACAATAGGAAAAGAAATTTATTGAGAGAGGTTCGAAGGCACACTTCTATTACTGCAACTTGCAAATACAAATCCTACCCCCAAGCCATCCGAATTTTTTAAAACCAATATAAGAAGAGAAAAAAATATATAAACCCTACATTGTTAAAAATCAAACCACATTCTCTCTCACCCCTTTCAAAATTCAAATCACATTCTCTCTCACTACCTCTTCTCCTTCCCCCTCTTTGAAATTCGAAAGACCATAAAGAATGAACACGAGCATGTACGTCGATTGCTCAAGCCGTGTCTTCAGGCACCGACATGCACTAGTCGATATACATAATACATACATTCCCATTAAGCAAGTGCAATCCACCAATTTTTCTAGAAGATGTTTGACGAGCACATATGGACCTATAGTGCACGCTGCTGTCAAACCTTTACCGATACTCAAATGAGTTAATTGTTTTTTACAGAAACTTTTAAAAACATGTTTTAAACAACTTGAACGGTTCCGATTGTTGTTGTGTTATTTGTTGTGTCCATGGAACCGCCCCGTTCATATACATAATAGTATATGGTACTCCTTCTATTGGCAGCCCATCGAGTTTTAAACAAGTTAAACATAATGAGAAAAAAATAAACATGCATTCCAATAAATTTTTAATAATTCTAACTAATTAAAATTGATCGCTTGAATGCTAAGTATAATTTACACTTATATAGTTCCAGATTTTATCACTTTTTCTAACCAAATTAAGGAATGAGATAGTTAACTAGTGGAGTTTGTCGAAATTTGCTATTGGTTTTAATAATACCCTTAATACTTAATACCCAAACAACTAACGATTTCTTTAATACTCATTTTTAAATTCATTTCTTTACTACAAATGGCGTTATTATCACCCTACGTACAAATTAACCTAAAAAAGATGTATAAGTATGTATGTACGTCATCATCAGCAGATATAGGTTTGCTATAACCACAAATTTTTGTACCAAAAATAATACTCCATGAGAGAGTATAAACTCTCTCATGGGACCCACAAACTCCATGTGAGAGAGTTCGTACAATCGTTGGTACAATTGTAGGTGCCTATATCTTTTTCCGTCAATTGATAAATCTTACTCACTTAATTGGTACCCTTAGTTTTGCATAAAAATAGCTCTAACATTTTTTTTTTTTTTGAGAAGAGCATATGTATTAAAACGCCAAAACAAACGATAAAAAAGAATCCTTGACTAGAACATCCTCTAGCCCAGGCGGAATACAACCCGATTGAAACAAAATTTTCCTATCTTGGCATTTGGAGGCCAACCAGTGAGCTGCCCCATTCTTCTTCCTGCTACACCAAGCAAACTCCCAATTTCTTGAAGATGCCCAGCACCTAACATCTTCAACCAATGACCTAATTTCCCACGGACAGACATCAGCAGCAGTGTTGCAACAGTTAATAAGCTCCAAGCAATCAGATTCAAAAATTACTTCGTCCATGAGTAAGTCTTTTGCCATAGCACAAGCAATTCTAAGCGCCCAAGCTTCGGTGTAGATTGCAAATGAAGAAACTACTCTACCAAAACGCCACAAATGAGCTAATCCACTACTATCTCTGGCTATAGCGCCAAAGGCAGCTAGGCTGCGAGAGGATGAGAACGCTCCATCAAATATTGAATTTTGTAACCTCAGGGGGGGAGGAAGAAGTGAAGAGAAACTAAACCGAAGAAAGAAAAGGGTGATTTCAAACTTTCAAGACAGGAGCACGGGACATGTCAAAACTCTGTGGTAATTTCTTTTATGAAAAAAGAAAAAGAAAAAGGAAAATGATTATGGCACTTCAAATTTTGATCATAACCACACTTCAACTATTGTCTTTTAGTAGTCACGTTATGTTATTTTGAATATTAAAAGACAGAGATTTGAGTGTAGATAATAGATATCCAAAAGTGAAGTGCTAAAATCAACTACCCGAAAAAAAAAAAAAACTCCCTCTTTGAACCCTAACTTACCTGATTCATGTGACTTGTTGGTGATAGTAGACTTTAGGTAGAGAAAAAAAAAAAATTAATTGAACAATGTCGGATTCGAATCCTATTTGGGGTCGTTTCTTTCTTGGGATAAGACTAGTTTAGTTTTTTTTTTTTTTTTTAAGTAACCAATTAGACGACTAGTTATCCATGAGAAAATGCGATGAGTCACACATACCAAATGCACACCAAGCTGACTCTTTTAGACAAGAGATGGACTCTTTCGTATAAGAATAATACTCTTTTGTATAAGAGTCGGCTTGGTGTGCGTTACCCGTAGCATTTCTGGTATACATGGATGATCATAATCTCATATTTTTCAGAAATATCTCGTGATGATCTCATGTTTTCCAAAAATGTGACTCGGTAACTGTAAAAAAGCCACCTCAAAAGCTACGCAAGAGCAATTTTTAACCACCATGACTCGAGGCCTAAAAGATTTATCCATAAATTTACATAGAATCACGTGTCTAAACTGGATTTTGGGTGCTCTCAAAATAAACTAAACAAAGAACTAGATTATCATTTTTAGTTTGTTAATATAAATTGCATGAATGTTAAAGAGCCACGTCGTTATGACTTAATTGTAAATTCAAAAATTAGTTTAGAGCAATTTTTAAACACCGAGACTATAGAGACCAAGAGAATTAATTTGTACATAAATTTTCTTGGACACATAGGTATCGGTACTAGGTTTATTTTGGATGAGACTTACCATAGTAATATACCAAAAAAAAAAAAAATCTAAATTCAGGAAGAGCTAGAACATGCAATTTTTAAACACCAAGACTAAATGTACATATGGCACTACCATATTAATATATGGAGCAATATATTGATGGACGTGTGCACATTTAGTACATTATTTTTTTGATAACTGGACGTCCGGCAAATTTAGTACATTATTTATAGGAGTAATATCTTATTCAGTTTGTCTAGACATTTTCATAAATTTACCTTGAAACGCAGATGTCTCAACTAGAATACATAGGATGCAACCCATAATAACTACATGATTGATGACTGTGAAAGAGCCACATCGACGTATTTTTAGCCCATAATATTAAAGAAAGTCAACAGAAAATTTGTAAAACACCAAGAATAGAGTAGACCCACAGATTTCGTCTAAATATTAATTTATTTTTTTAACCAGTCTAAATATCAATTTAGTTACAAATAAATTGAAGGTGTCATAATTAGATTTAGTTTGGACGTGACTCACCATAATCTACATAGCCATCTGGGGTTAGCTTAGTTGGTCAGGGTTTTTGCATCTTACTAGGAGGTCAAGAGTTTGAATCTCACCGTCTGCGTGCAGGGAACTCTCACATTGATATAGTGTTCCGAATTTGTACTTTGTATTTCATATGTGATGCAATTGATCTCTTCTATCGATTGCCAAAACCAAAAAAAATCATAATCTACATAAATTCTAAATTCAAAAATAGGTAAGAGCAATTTTAAACACCAAAAGCGAAGAGAAACCGAGAGAGAGAGAGGTTAGAGAGAGAAAGTGCAGAGCACTTTTCTCTTTAGGGTTTCCCCCTCCCCCCATCCCGCCGCCTCTCCTCTTCTCAAAACCCCTCCTAATCACCCCCCGCACCCCTCTCTCCTCTCCTCTATCCGGTTTCTCCTCTAAGCTTGTAGATCTAGGGTGAGTCACTCTCCTCGGTGGGGGTGAGGGTTCGAATCGCCCAGATTTTTTGCATTTTTGGTTTGACCATCACCAATATGTGATGGATCTCGAGCTCCGGCCTCCAATGGCTTCTGGTGAAGGCGGCGGTGGGTGGTTCTCTGCGGCAGCACAACGACGGCGGTGACGGCAGCAGGTAAGATCCCGGCGTCGGTGGAAGTTGGGTGAAAATTCTTCTTATCTGGAACTCAATCTCGTGTAGATTTGGGTTGATCATTGTGTTGCTGTTTTTTCATTATCGTTGTTGTTGCTGTTTTCATTTACGTTCTGTATTTGATTTTCCGATGTACCAAAAAATAAAATGAGTAAAAATTTACTTCGAAGCACAATTTGTCTAAACTAGACTATAAGGTGAGCTCTAGCAGGAGCAAAGAAGAAAGAGGTAGAACATATATTTTTGTAATGCGCTACAATTTGCGACAAAAAAATAGGCGATGAAACAATTCGTCGCTAATTGTATAAAATAGGCGAGGAATGATTTCCTCGCTAAATGTGCAGAATAGGCGAGGAAAAATTTCCTCGCCAATTGGCAAAATAGGCAAGGAAAAATATTTTTCCTCGCTAAGATTCCTTTTGCGACGAACTTTTGTCGAGGAACACTGGCGAGGAAAAATTTCCTCGCCAATTCGTTTGGCGAGGAAATTTGATGATTTAGAGACAAAACTGATTCGTCGCCATCAGTATTTTTTCTTGTAGTGGTCGGCCGCCAGTTGGTTCAATAGCAGAACCTTCTTGTTTATATGTTATATGTCCTGTACACTTATTTATCGCTTTCGTCACCATAACTGCTAAACCACCTAAAATCAGTACGTGCTAAAGTCAAGGCCAACAAACAAAATGATATCGGTTAAACGAAGTAAAGGCCAGTTGCAAGACCGAGCAGAGAGGGGTGCCTTGGCTCCCGAATTCACGACTAGAATCTCTGGTCAGGCTTTTTTTTGGTTTAGCCTAAACCAAGCGACGACTTTGAACGTTGTGGGTGCTGCGCAATGAGCACCATGGATTATCGATATGGTATGCAAACAGAGTCTTAAACATGCATGCCAACAGATTCAAAACGAGTAGCATACAAACCACCAGCGCCACATGCATCTGGCCCAAATCCCATCACTGTGTGGAGACATTGACCGACCGCGCGCCCGCTTGCTTGGCCCGCACGGGGCGGATGTCCACTATTATAATGCTTAATAGGACCACAGGTATATGCCACTCGAGATTCAGAACACAAGGAAGACGAGACTCCAACCAACACAAACAAGAAACCAAAGGAATAGAAAACGAAAAAAAACACCCAACCACTTTCTAGCCACCTAACCCAAAACACCCAAGCACCTCTTAGCCTTAAAACCCCACCCAAAACACCAACAATGGTAAAAATCGACCAGTCAATCCAACCGAAGCACCCCTACTAAAACGCCTAAAAATCAAACAGACAAAAAGGCCACGGAACTCCAAAATCGAACGCAAACTCTAGAAATTCCAAAGAAAGAGAGACACCATCCTCTTGGTTGTCATCATCCCAAGCACCATCCTCCAAAACATGAAGGTCACAACCCTCCCTTTTTGCTAAATCCACCTCTTCCTCCATTTCAACAAGTTTCTTTTAAGTTAAAGTTCCTATATAATTTCAAGTTTAAACAGACTATGTTAGTATGTTGTAGATTTGGAATTTGGCTTCTTCGTCTTCCTGAATAAAGATTTTGAGACCCCTTATTGGATTGAGAGAAGTTATTCTTACCAGTGAACTTCTCCACTTCGTACTTTGTATTTGTCTTTTTTTCCTGTGACCACGATCGAAATCCTAACTTAAGCTATGCTACCACTTTGATTTGAATATGCCGAATAAGTGTGATTCGTTCCATTACCCCCTATAATACAAAACTTAAGCGATCTACAATTAGAACGAAATAAAAAAAAGTAAGAACCAACCACGCAAGAATACTAGATTTACGTGGTTCCACATACAGCTTCATAACTTTTCCACAGGTGAAAAATCAATCCCCTATAAACAATAAGGATTCCAAGCTCTTCAATAATCTCCTCTCAATTGTCTCTCTCTGTATTTCTTGGTGTCTCGCACCAAAACAAGCTACTCTCAACCCTATAATGAATGAGATACCATACATCGTTTTGTTGTGTCCTATCATATCATACTTACCTAGGACGGCTTATGATTGTCGCGCGGGAAGGATGTTAACCTCATTAGGATGCTATCCTCTCGTTGTGATGCTATTGGACTCTTGCCCCTTCAATCTTTTGTAATCTTTACATTTCGATTAATAAATTTCTCTTTTTCGCTGTTGAGAAAATAAACTTAAACCACGCGTCCACACATAACGCACCTCTGTCCGGACGCCCTTCCCCAATTCAAACCACAGGACAACACATGTTTAAATCTTGAATTGATTTCTCAATTTATTATTGGCACCCAATCCGACCCTTATGAGTGCATTGTGTGGGGTATATTATATGTGTTGCCCAATTCAAGCACGGCGACATGTCAACTGGCAAGTGATGTTTATATACTATATTATTGACTGTAGCAATTTTGTCACGAGGAGACAGGTAGCTAGAAATAGAAGTTGGAGGTGGGGTTTGTCATTTTCAAGCCCATCATTCTGGAACATGGGTGGGGTTTCATTTTAATGATTTGGCTGCATGCCTTGTGTTGTGTAGTGCATTTTATATATTTGTCAGAGTGAGATCGAGCTGAGCATCTCTTCTTATCATCAAAGGGTGTTTTGGGGCGGCGCATTCTTGGGATAAGAGAATCTTGGCCTAGAGGGAGTGCGACAACATTAGCGATATGTTTGGAGTTCTCTTTTTCTGTGTTGTGCTCTCTCTCAACAAAAGAATTTACCTTAATTCCATCAGTTTTGATTGTTCCGATTAACTTACGCACACCTAGATTAATTCAATAATTTTAAATTTAACGTCTGCAAAAAGTTCCGATGGCCTTACGAGTCTATGATTGCAAATTTATTCCAAATTTCTTGGATTTTTTTTTTGGCCAAAGATTATTATTTTATTTTTCTCTTCGGCTAAACCTGAATGAATGGATATATTTAAAATACAAAATAATGGGAATAAGGTGATCATAAATACAAAATAATGGAAACCAAAACGATTATGAAAATACACAAAATAATCCGACTTAGATCTGGTGATCCAAAATGGTACATGTTATTGCTTATAAAATAAGCCTAAGACTTCTGTAGAAGTATATAAACTGTTTGTGAGGCTCTATTTGGATTGTATGTTGGAGAAGAGATTTGAGCAGATAAATTAAGAAAAGCAAAGGAAAAAGAAAAAGAGAGAATTAAATTCACAAATGGCAGATATAGCTAAATATTGTAACGGTAAAGGGTGTCCAGACTAACGTACGCACATCTTAATTACCACTCTTTCTGGTAATCTAGTTAAAGATTGATTATTCATGCAGATTCACAAAAGATATTCTCTCCAATTGACCCAAAGAATTATGCTCCTGGTGGGAGTTGGCCGACATCTAGATTATGTGTTGTAGCTTCATTTTTTTATGCATTGAAGTTCTGGTTTTTTCAAAAAAACAAAAAAGAGCCATTTTTAATGTATGTTTACTTGTGGCAAGTACAACCTCACATATCATGTGGTTCTATACCCCAAAGCTTGACGTATGCAATGACATACAAGGACACTTTATTGTACAAAACAAATACTCCCTCCGTTTCAAAATATTTGCCCCCTACGAAACTACGTGTAATTTTCAAACTAAAAAATAATATAGTTACAAAAATAATTTTCTAAGCAATATGGATCTTGTTTGATAGATCTCATTGAAAACTTTAATATGGTGCAAAAAAAATTTGAAAATTATTTTGATAAATACATTATTTTTTAGTTTGAAAATTGCACGTAGTTTCGTAGGGGGCAAACATTTTGGAACGGAGGGAGTATAAGAAATATCAATATTCGTGTCTCCCACGACTTCTCAACGACACGTGAGAAAGAAGAGGCCTTTTAGACAGATGATTTGTGTGGAACTCGTAAGTGAATCCCATAAGTCGTTTTGTGCATGGATCATCTTTAATGTAGCTTTGCGCGAGAAAGAAATGGACACACACAAGACTCACAACCTTACATAAGCCTTTTTGATGGTTTTTCTCTTCATAGTCTCTCTCTATGTGGTAAAGAAGAACTTATTTCATTCTCATTTACAAAGAGAATGACTTTGCTCCTTTAATCTATCTAAAATGATTTTTAAACTTTTTGTCAAGAACAGTTTAAATATTTCTTGCGGTGTATAACTGCACCTAAAGATGTACTGCTTTTTACTTTTGCACGAAACCAAACGGGCCTTACTTTTGTCTTTTAAAAAGTATCAATGATCAGGAGCCCAACCGAACAAAATCAACATTTTATTTGTGAAAATTATGGGAAAGATGAAACAGTAGAAAGAAAGTGGGGGAAATTTTTTTTATTCTCTGGGTTTTCCATAACATCCTTTTCCCATGATAACTCCAAATTCCTGACCCAAAAGACACTTGTATTATGTTTTTTATTTTATTTTAAAGAACACTTGAATTATGTACAAACTTTATTCTTGATGTGCCAATCGACTTGCTTGAGACTTCATTTTCATTGTACATTAAATCCCACCATAATCCGTAAAGAAAATGCAATAAAAAAACTAAACTTTGAGGAAAAATTTAATGTTCAACGTCATCACGTTTCTCTTCATTTAGTAAAAAAAATTTACAAAGAGAGAGAGAGAGAGAGATAACCAGGTGTCCCGTGTCCGGACTAATTTACGGACACATCAACTAATTCAGGAAGCCTCTATTAGTATGTGTCCGTGTCTGATTGTTTGTTTCGTTTTATATGTAATAGCAGCAAGTGCGTCATGTCTCTACTAATTTACTCCATGGCACGCATATACACGACAATTTTTGTGGCTTAGTATTCAACAAAACACACTTAAGAAAACCCTAAAAGCAGAGAAAATTTTGGGTGCAAATAGGGTATGGGTGACGTGGTGCCCCCTCGGCGCATCCGAGCCGTCCAAAAATGCATCGGACGGCTCGGATTGAAACACTCTTTTTATTTTCTTTTCTAATTTTTTTTAAATCCGGACGGCACTTTCAATCTGGACCGTCCATTGCATTGTTGGACGGCCCGGATGTGGCGAGAGGGTACCACGTGGTACCCTCCCCGTACCCAAAATTTTCTCATTGACTTGGTATTGATAATAAGAAGAAAAAAAAATTAAGGTTTTTTTTACCAGCAATAAGTGATTTGACTTGGTGACAAGTAATATTGTTTTTAGGCATATTGACAAGTAGCGGTGTGCCCGGCGGGAGTTAACAAATGGTGGTGGTGCATCGAAGGGAAGTATGCTATGGCCCTATGGGTATGAAATAGAGTCAAGAATGGAGCTAGGATCTTCACTTGAAATAGACCTAATCGACAATGATAGATTTTCTAATAAAAATGCCCTCATTATTTCGTAATTATTTATTCCCTGTAAATTTGTCATTGGAAAAAAATTGTTATGTTCTTTTATTTTAGTAACTAAAATAACAGCATATTTATATATGGTTGTGCAGCTTGTGCTCTACAAAAAGTCAAATACAAAAAGTCAAAATGACTTCCCAAGAATATTAATGTAAAGACTATCTATGTTGCTGGTAACTATGTTAATGATGTTAAATACATATCCCAAAATACCTAGTTATCAATAAAATCATTTGAAAATTTTTGTAGAAAAACGTGAGGGGTACTAGAGCCCTTGCCGGCCAAACTAGCTCCGCATTTGAATATTCGGAAAAGCAATGGGTACAGAACATTTGCATAGCAAATGTGCAAATGGTTTTATTTGGGCCCGTTCCGGTCTCACGTGGATAATCGGAGCTGTTCATATTTTTCAAAATAATGTTTACTTGTACCATAGAAAAAATGAGCTCAATCGGATACCAGTAATGTTCCATCCGTTTATCCAGTTTTTTTATTTTGAACAAAAAATTGGACAAGCAGATGGAGCATTTACCGATATCCGATTGAGCTGCTTTTTTACAGATTATAATGAAATATTATTTTGAAGAACAAGAACGGCTCTGATCATCTATGTAAAACCCGAAAAAGTCTCAAATCAACTAATTTGTAGTACATTTTATGTACCCTTAGCACTGTCCTTTGAATATTGTGATTTAATTTGTATGACAAATAATAATTGGCACATTGTAAGGCAAAGAGACAATCATACGCAGAAAAGATAACAAACAATCAAGAGCAAGACACAATATATACATCGTTTTGACTTAAGCTAATTGCTTAATCATCCTCCACGGGATGCTGGGGAGTTTAAATTCACTAAGATGAAAGAGAATCAGAATTTCAATTGGAGCTGCCCTATGCATTCCTCTTATGGTGCAAGACAATACAGTAGGTCAGAAAGCCCTAAAAAATAGCGCTTTTTTCCGTATCCGACCGTTTCGACGGACTTAACCACCATCTAGACGGAATGTTCAGAGAATTTAGACCTCGAACAAAAGCTAGTTCGACCATTCTACAGTTTTCGTCCAGATGGGGTTGAGCTCCATCCGGACAAGATCTTCAGAATACTCACTAGCGCAATCAGGCTTCAAAACTCAACACATCTTTTACTTCTACTTGAACTCAAAAATTAGTGCAACATCACTTTGTATTGTATGAATTATTTTTATACAGTTCTTGTTGAGTGTGGCTTCAAAATGGTGCTCGCAGCATCTCTGGTTCGGACCAAGGTAATGGTGGTCCGGACCAGCACTCGTGGTACGATTCTGGAGGTCCCAGCAATGTTCGTCCGAAGTTGGTCCGGCCGTTGTCCGGACGAGAGTGCCTTGGTCCGGACGAGAGTTTCCTTGGTCCGGACGAAGGGTCCTGCAGTACTCCGGTTGGTCTCAGCAACCTTGGTCCGGACGAGCCGAGTCTTGGTCCGGACGAAGGCGACGTACGACAGCTTATTAAAGTGCGTTTTTATCAGTTTTAGGGTTAAGTCTAAACTTGTTTGGAGAGAGAAACCCAGAGAGACTGAGAGAAACATCGAGAGGAGATTGGAGATTGTAATCCTTATTGATTATAGTGGATTGATTCGTCCCTTCCCCCCGTGGATTAGCTACACAGCCTGTGTAGTGAACCACGTAAATCTCTTGTGTTCTTGTGTGCTTGGTTTTCTTGCTTTCCTAGCGTTCTTCATCTTTACTGTTCTTGTTTCTAGATTGATTGTGCTTGCTAGAATCGTTGTGACTTCCGCAGTATCGCACAACAAAGTGGTATCAGAGCTTTTGGTTAGGGTTTCTAGCAGAGTGCCTAGTTAGGGTTTCAATCTAGGGTTCATTAAAGATGTCGAATACCAAGTATGAGGTGGAGAAGTTCACCGGTAAGAATAACTTCTCTTTGTGGCAGCGGCGTATGAAGGATATCATGATCCAACAGGGTGTCTCAAAGGCTTTAGAAGGGAAGACGAAAAAGCCTGAGGAGATGAAAGACAGTGATTGGGATGACCTTGACGCTAAGGCGGCCAGTTCTATTCGTCTAAACCTAGGCGATGAAGTTATTCACAACGTGTTAGACTCAGAGACGGCAGAGGCAATCTGGAAAAAGCTCGAGGGTGTGTACATGAGGAAGAATCTGACCAATAAGCTGTATGTCAAGAAACAGCTATATGGATTGCAGATGAAGGAAGGTACGAATCTATTAGAACATTTAAATTCCTATAATATGCTGAACTCACAACTGGTGGGTTTTGGAGTAAAGCTTGATGAGGAGGATAAGGCTATCCTGTTGTTAGCATCACTGCCCTCTTCATATGATCATCTGGTGACTACAGTTATGTATGGGATGGAAACTTTGTCACTCGATGAGGTTACCAGTACCCTTTTGTCTCATGAAAAGATGAGGAGGGATGATAATGTTGATGCAGATCAAGGTCTTTTTGTTTCCAAGCCACAGTCAGGCCGAGGTAGAAGCAAGTCAAAAGGGAATGGAGGTTCAAATCGGGAAAGGTCGCAGTCGAGAGGGAAGTCGAACACGAAAAAGGATGTGGAATGTCACTTTTGTCACAAGATGGGGCACTACAAAAATCAATGTGAGGATTTGAAAAATCTTCTTACGGCGGCGAAGAAGAATGGGAAGAATAAGGTGGAATCCGCTAGTATTGCGGAGGACAAATCAGATAGTGACGTCGACGCAGATTTACTCTCCGTTTCTTCAGGTAGCAATTTTCTTTCAGAGTCATGGATTTTGGATTCTGGTTGCTCTTATCATATGTGCCCTAATAAGCAGTGGTTTGATAATTATAAGCCTTACAATGGTGGTACGGTTCTAATGGGTAATGATGCAGTCTGCAAAGCCATTGGAATCGGTACCGTGAAAATTAAGATGTTTGATGGAGTTGTGAGGGTCTTGGGGAATGTCAGACACGTGCCTAAACTTAGGAAGAATTTAATCTCTTTGGGAGCATTAGATTCAGCAGGGTGTATGTACACAGCACATGGTGGAGCAATGAAAATTAGCAGAGGAGCTTTGGTGCTAATGAAGGGACAGAAGGTGGGTAATTTGTACAAACTGAATGAGGACACAGTTATAGGTGGAGTTGCTATCTCCACACCTGCAGAATCTAGCACTGATGACACGAGACTTTGGCATATGCGGCTTGGCCATATGGGTGAGCGTGGTATGTTGGAGCTTCATAAGCGTGACTTGTTGAAGGGGGTCAAAGCATGCAAGATGGATTTCTGCAAGTATTGCGTGTATGGGAAGCAGCACAGAGTCAGTTTCAAGACAGGTGTTCATACAAGCAAAGAAGTCCTCGATTATGTTCATTCAGATGTCTGGGGTCCAGTTACCGTATCTTCTCACAGTGGTGCTCATTACTTTGTCAGCTTCATTGATGACTATTCCAGAAAGGTATGGATTTATTTTTTGAAGCATAAGTCTGATGTGTTTGCTACGTTTAAGACTTGGAAAGCACAGGTTGAAACTCAGACAGGGAAAAAGATAAAGTATTTCAGAACTGATAATGGGACAGAGTACAGGGAAAAGGAGTTTTTGGCCTTCTGCGATTCAGAGGGGATTACTCGACACTACACAGTAAAAAAGACTCCACAGCAAAATGGAGTAGCAGAAAGGATGAACAGAACCTTGACAGAGAGGGCCAGATGTATGCGGTTGAATGCAGGGTTGCCGAAGGTATTTTGGGCAGAAGCAGTCAACACAGCATGTTATCTCATCAACAAGTCTCCTTCCTCAGCCATTGATTTCAAGATCCCACAAGAAGTTTGGTCAGGTAAACCAGTTAAGTTGTCAGATTTGAGAATCTTTGGCTGCCCGGCTTATGTGCATGTGCCGGATAAGGAGAGATCGAAGCTTGATCCCAAGTCCAGAAAATGTATCTTTCTTGGGTATGAAAAGGGTGTCAAAGGATACAGGCTCTAGGATCCTGAGGCACGAAAAAGGGTGATCAGCAGGGACGTTGTGCTTGATGAGGCATTTATGTTGAATCAGAATGATGAGACAGAATCTGGGGGTCCGAGGGAGAAATCCGTAGTCGAGGTGGAGCTTGAGAAGCCTGGTTCATTCAGGGAGACAGGTGATGTTGATCACGACCCACAGCAGCAGCAAGAGGAGCCTTACACAGTCGCGAAAGGAAGGGAAAAACGGGTTCACAAACCTCCAGTTCGGTATGGTTTTGAGGACATGGTTAGTTTCGCTTTGGTGGCTGGCAGTGGAGATCCATTGTCTTACAGGGATGCTACAAGCAGTATTGACAACGACAAATGGCTTCTAGCAATGTTAGAAGAGATGGAGTCGCTCTACAAGAATAAAACTTGGGAATTGGTGAAATTGCCTAAGGGGAAGAAGGTCATTGGGTGCAAGTGGGTGTATCGGAAAAAGGAAGCATTGTCAGAGAAAGAGGGTGAAAAGTACAAGGCTCGGTTAGTTGCTAAAGGTTATTCACAGAAGGAAGGAGTGGACTATAATGAGATTTTTTCACCGGTTGTGAAGCACACTTCTATCCGTTTAATTTTGGCAATGGTCGCGATGCATGACATGGAGTTAGAGCAGCTTGATGTTAAAACTGCTTTCCTCCATGGAGACTTAGACGAGCAGATTTACATGCAACAGCCCGAAGGCTTCAAGGAACCTGGTAAGGAGGAGTATGTGTGTTTGTTGAAAAAGTCATTGTATGGCTTGAAGCAGTCTCCTAGGCAATGGTACAAGCGCTTTGATTTGTTCATGGTGTCGCATGGGTACACACGCTGTGAGTATGACTGTTGCATATACTATCGTGTCCTTTCAGATGGTTCTTATATTCTACTTGCTTTATATGTTGATGACATGCTAGTAGCAGCAAAAAGCAAGCATGAAATTGGGAAGTTGAAGTCAATGTTGAATAGTGAATTTGACATGAAAGATCTTGGAGCTGCCAAGAAGATTCTTGGGATTGAAATTCACTGTGACAGAAGGGCTGGTCAGTTGAGGTTGTCTCAGAGTGGTTATTTGTAGAAAGTGTTGCAGAGGTTCAACTTGCAAGATGCCAAGTCCGTAAGTACCCCACTTGCGGCTCACTTCAAACTTTCTGCCAAGATGAGTCCTAGTTCAGAGGATGAGATAAAGCGCATGGAGGAGGTGCCTTATGCGAATGCAGTTGGGTGTCTCGTGTATCTGATGGTGTGTACGAGACCAGACATATCGCATGCAGTCAGTGTGGTCAGCAGGTATATGGCAAACCTGGGAAAGGAGCATTGGAATGCAGTTAAATGGGTTTTTAGATATCTCGCGGGCACTCGTGATCTGGGGATAGTGTTTGATCAGAAAGAGGCTTCAGAAGACGTGGTGGGCTATGTGGATTCAGATTATGCTGGGAATCTCGACTCTCGTAGGTCGATGACAGGGTATGCATTTATGTTTTCCGGAGGTCCCGTCTGTTGGAAGTCTACTCTTCAGGATACAGTGGCTTTATCGACTACAGAGGCAGAGTACATGGCAGTGACTGAGGCAGCGAAAGAAGCAGTTTGGCTGAAGGGGTTGGTTAGCGAACTTGGTTTCATGCAGGACAGTGTGTTGCTGCATTGTGACAGTCAGAGTGCAATTCACTTGGTGAAGAATCAGGTATACAGCGCAAGGACAAAGCATATTGATGTGCGGTATCACAGGATTCGGGAATGGTTAGCATCAGGTGACCTAACTTTGTCAAAGGTTCACACTAATGAGAATGCGTCTGATATGTTGACGAAGCCGATTCCGAGGGAGAAGTTTGAGCGTTGCTTGAACTTGCTCCATGTTCTCCGTTATTAATTGAGGACTTGAGGGTGGAGCACTCATACCCGTAAAGGGAGTGCAGTTGGGGGTTACATCAAGCTTTTCTTCAGGATGGTTCAGTTTGAAGCCAAGGTGGAGATTTGTTGAGTGTGGCTTCAAAATGGTGCTCGCAGCATCTCTGGTTCGGACCAAGGTAATGGTGGTCCGGACCAGCACTCGTGGTACGATTCTGGAGGTCCCAGCAATTTTCGTCCGAAGTTGGTCCGGTTGTTGTCCGGACGAGAGTGCCTTGGTCCGGACGAGAGTTTCCTTGGTCCGGACGGGACGAAGGGTCCTGCAGTACTCCGGTTGGTCTCAGCAACCTTGGTCCGGACGAGCCGAGTCTTGGTCCGGACGAAGGCGACGTACAACAGCTTATTAAAGTGCGTTTTTATCAGTTTTAGGGTTAAGTCTAAACTTTTTTGGAGAGAGAAACCCAGAGCGACTGAGAGAAACATCTAGAGGAGATTGGAGATCGTAATCCTTATTGATTATAGTGGATTGATTCGTCCCTTCCCCCCGTGGATTAGCTACACAGCCTGTGTAGTGAACCACGTAAATCTCTTGTGTTCTTGTGTGCTTGGTTTTGTTGTTTTCCTAGCGTTCTTCATCTTTACTGTTCTTGTTTCTAGATTGATTGTGCTTGCTAGAATCGTTGTGACTTCCGCAGTATCGCACAACAGTTCTACCGAATATGACGAATTATTTCATCACTTACCGCGTACAGTATGGTCGCACTGCCTATAGACGTATTTATAACATCACACAGTGCCAGGTGCATAGAAGAAGTCAAAACAATGAGTTGAATTGATCTTCTGAACTTTCAGGTGTGCCATGGATTATTTGATATCAGAAATTTTAGTAGGCTTTGAACTAAAAGTAAAACATTCCTTAAATGATAGCGTAATCAATATTCGGCATGGCAGTTGATACGTACCGGTGGCAATTTGAGTACTATAAAGCAAGCAGAGCCAAGATCTTCTCTCGTAAGAAAGCGAACGGACAACGATAGATTTCCATTAAGAAAAATGGACTCATTATTACTTATGCCGTGTACATTATATAGAGAAAAGAATTGTTATGTTCTTTTCTTTTCTTTTACTAGTAGCAAAATTAAAAGAAAATTTATCTTTGCTATGTGTAGCGGCTGGCTTCACCATGATCCGTCTGGCCCCCTACCCACTGCAGGGTTCACCAGCGTCGAATACGTGGTACCAAGGACTAAGCCCGAGATCGGGGCACAGTTGAGAGAGGGGTGGCATCCAG
>JAXBDA010004343.1:0-29441 GCA_036023075.1 Gaultheria prostrata | reverse complement strand
CCATTGGAGTTTCTACAGGTTTTGCTCCCAATAAACCTGTTTCCTCAAGAATATCCAAAGCATACTTCCGTTGTGACAAACTAATCCCAGCCTTAGATCTTGCGACCTCAATACCCAAGAAATACCGTAGCTTACCCAAGTCTTTAGTATGGAACTGATGCTGTAAAAACTGCTTCAACTTATCAATGCCGTACTGATCATCTCCAGTAATGATGATGTCATCCACGTATACAATCAACACTATTCTTCCTCGTTCCGACTGTCTGAAGAATACAGAGTGATCCGAATGAGATCGACGCATACCAAACTCCAGTACAACCTCACTAAACCGACCAAACCAGGCTCGAGGTGACTATTTCAGACCATATAAAGCTTTGCGAAGGCGACAAACCTGAGAACGCTCCCCCTGAGCAACAAACCCATGAGGTTGCTCCATATAAACCTCCTCGAGCAGATCACCGTGAAGAAAAGCATTCTTAACATCCAACTGATACAAGGGCCAGGCAAGATTGGAAGCTAAAGAAATAACCACCTGGACAGAATTGATCTTGGCAACAGGGGAAAAAGTCTCAGCATAGTCAACCTCATATGTCTGTGTATACCCTTTGGCCACAAGGCGGGCCTTATAGCGCTCGACAGTGCCATCGGGATTATACTTGACTGTAAAGACCCACCGACAACCAACAGTAGACTTTCCTGGTGGAAGAGAAACCAACTCCCAAGTGCCATTGTCATGGAGAGCAGTCATCTCACTCTCCATTGCTGTCCGCCACTCAAACAAAGAAAGAGCCTCCTGTACAGTGTTAGGAACATGTATGGAAGAGACAGACGAAGTAAAGGCACGAAGAGAAGGAGACAGATGATCATACGAGACATAGTGGGAAATGGGATGAGAAGTGCAAGTACGAGTACCTTTACGCAGAGCAATGGGAAGATCAAGATCAGGCAATGGAGAAGAGACTACCGGATCAGGCGACGGGGAAGATGTCGTGGTGGGCGCAGATTGTACCTTGTCACGACGTACATAGACCTGCAAGGGTTTCTCCTGCAAGGGTGGAGGAGGTGGAGCAGAAGGTACCGCTATAGGAAAGATAGACTCATCTCTAACATTAGTATGTGTATCCGAATAAAATGGCAATGACTAGTTAAACGTAACATCAGCAGACACAAAATGTCGACGCAACGTTGGTGAGTAACATTTATACCCTTTTTGAGTGCGGGAATAACCGAGAAAGATACATCGAATGGACCGGGGATCAAGTTTGTCCCGATCAGGATCTAGAGCATGAACATAACATGTGCACCCAAAAACCCGAGGGGGTAAAGAGTGAAGTGGACGACCAGGTAATAATACGGTATAGGGTATCTGACCACCCAGGACGGTGGAAGGCATACGGTTGATCAAGTAACATGCGGTGAGGACAGCATCACTCCAATAAGACTTAGGCACTTGCATCTGTATTAACATAGCACGCATAACTTCTGACAAATGGCGAATCTTGCGTTCGGCAACCCCATTTTGTTGTGGAGTGCGAGTGCAAGAGGTCTGGTGTATAATGCCATGATCAGCAAAGAATTGAGAAAGAGCACTATGATAATATTCACGGGCATTATCAGAACGAAATAGACGAATGCAAGTGTTAAACTGAGTCTTTATTTCCATAAAAAATTGCTTAAAAATGGATGACAACTCTGACCTAGCCTTCATAAGATAAATATATGTCACTCGAGAGAAATCATCAACAAAAATAACATAATACTGAAAACCAAATAAATTGGGAATATGTATGGGTCCCCAAATATCTGAATGAACTAATTCAAGAGGACGCGACACACGACGCTCTACCCGAGGATAATATGACACTCGACGATGCTTACTAAACTCACATACTTCACAAAACAAGCTATCAATACGACTACATGAAGGTACTTGTCTCTTCAAATTCTGGAGAGAAGGATGACCAAGACGACAATGATGGTGATATGGGGACGCTGATGACTGAAGAGCAATAGACTGGGGCCGAACATCGCTGACAAAGTAGTATAGGCCGCCGCGCTCAGTACCCCCACCAATCTTCCTCCCCGTCTTTAGATCCTGAAACACACAACCATGAGGAGAAAATGTGATGGAGCAATTCAAAGACTTGGTAAGCTGCGGTATTTCTTGGGTATTGAGGTCGCAAGATCTTATGGTGCAAAACAAGGTTGATTTGGGGTTTTCAAGGTGGTAATAGTGGCGATTTGGTGTGTAATAGGATCGATTTGGGTTGATAGATGGTGGCTAGGGTTTTTGGATGGTGGCTAGGGTTTGACAGAGGTGGAAGACGACTGTTTCTGTGTTTTTTTTTGGTTGTTAAGACGTGAATAGTGGTGGCTAGGGTAAAGATGGTGGAGGATGAGGGACCTGCTCTGATACCATGTTAACTTAGTTGAGAGAGAGATAAAGAAGTGTGTAGGGTGTTAACGAACCCAAACACGGAAAACTTTATTTATATTATGAGAGAGAGGAATACAATATGTAGCTAGCCAATGTGGGACTAATGATAATAAAGCTAATAGAGCTATTCTAACACACTTCAAACTCTATTTCAACTTGTTAGAGGTAAGGACAAAACAATAGCTAAAATTTATTTCTGGAGAATCCCTTCTTACTCATATCCTTGAATATGTGCTGAACTTCCATACTTGTCTGATAGAAACATGCCACAGGCAGTAGCACTTTCAACAGTCTCTAACTTAACTGGTTTGAGGTAATGATAGCGAGGCTATACCATGCACAACACTTTCATCTGGAAGGCACAAAATTGTCCCTCAGTCTGGCTCTCAAGTGGTGGAGAATTTTCAATCCTTGAAAAAAGAAAAAATGAGAGAACAGGAAAACTCAGAGAGCATGGACAGCAGCTTTGGAGCAGTTCTTTAACACTGTTGTCAGTGCTATGATAAGCAGGGCATTGTCCTCCTTGTAATGCAACCGAAACAATATTGGATAGATTTCTAGAGAGGGAAAGTTCCCAAAGGGGAATACAAGAGATAACTCCCAATGTTCTTAATTTCAAAATGGGAAAAAAAAAAAAAAACAGACAATGAGAGGCGTTAAGATAAAGGCTAGAGAAAACTTGATACAGCTGTGCAGTACAACCAAACGTACCAAAGCCCTAAAGACTGAAGACAAGCATAAAAACCACTAAGGAAAGAGTAACATGGACTACAAGAGGTAGGGAGCACAACACAACAACAATAACAGAACCCATCTAGTCCCCAATCATTGGGAACACAACAAGAGGTAGGGAGCAAATTTGAGAATTTAATAACCATAGAGACAGATGATAAAGCAGCTACAGCATCATGCATATGTCCTGGTAATTCCTCCTATCAACCACGTATTTGTGAAATTGTTGGTCTTGTTACTTTTTGAACATGCATTTGCAAGCCAATCCTTCTTATGACATGGCTTATGAACAAGTAGGTGCCAGATGTATGCAATCCAGCGTTTGATCCAGGATCGAGTATTATATTTATTCTCTATAGGCTAATTTTGCAAGGATCTCATGGAATCCTTCTTAAGTTCCTAAACTTTCTATTCCTTTTCGTTGGGTGACTATTGAATTTTATCTCAGTTGTGTTACAGGTTATGGTTTATGCACAACATGCAAAAGAAAGTTCTAAGTATGAGCAAGCAGCTCTTAATGAGAAGATGCAAGAGTACAAGAGGCAGGTTGATCAAGATAATCGGCAGTACTTGAATGGATCTCTTGGTTCTTCCAATAGAGATTCTATACAACCCTTTGCCAGAAGTTCCCATAGAGAGATAAAGGCAGTGATGCAGTCTGCTGCAGAAGGAAAGGTATTCAGTGTGATCTTCTGGTCTCTGTGTCTGTATTTCTGTTCCTTTTGTTTTCCTCCTTTTTTTAACATGCCATTTTATAAATTATTTGTCCCCAAAATAGCTAACACTTCAATAGTTTAGGTTCAAACAATCAAACAAGGATATCTATCAAAACGTTCCTCCAATTTGAGGGGTGACTGGAAGAGAAGGTTTTTTGTTCTTGATAACCGGGGGATGTTGTATTACTATCGGAAACAATGGACCAGGTCCTCTGTAAGTCATGAAGGATAACCCTTATCGTTGTGAGCTCATATGCTTTCTTGGCGCCACTAGTGGATACTAATTCTTCAGTATATTGCTTCAGGGAGGTGGGACCCAGCTTCCTGTACAGAAGAACAATACCACTGAACCTGGTTCTGGGCTTCTGAGTCGGTGGCTATCTTCACATTACCATGGTGGGGTTCACGATGAGAAATCTGTAGCACGTCACACTGTGAACCTGCTGACATCAACGATTAAAGTTGATGCTGATCAGTCAGATTTGAGGTTCTGCTTCAGGATAATTTCACCAACAAAGAACTATACCTTGCAGGTATATGTCAAAGGTCAGCTGTACTTAATAAATGTTGGTTCTCCCTACGTTGGCACAACTTTGGCTTTCGATATTCTCACTCAATATTGTGTTGGTGGACTGATCATTATTAGCCGTAATTTTAGTAATACTTACAATTGCTTGGTAATACAGGCTGAGAGCGCTCTGGAACAAATGGACTGGATCGAAAAAATAACTGGAGTTATTGCTTCGTTGTTGAGTTCCCAGTCACCTGATAGGGTAATGCTACTGAAAGCTTGATTACTGACTGTACTTATTTCTATTGTCATTTGTCGTAATCGTGATTTAGTAACGTTTCAGCGTCTCTCTACGAATTCAACGATAACTGGTGGTTATGGGCCTGCATCTGAGAATAGTTCCTTTGGAAGTTCTTGTGATTTTGATCAAAGGGAAAATGGACAACATGAAGCTGAGAAGGACCTTCCTTCTAGGAATTTGGTGCGTGCATCAAAAAGTTTACAGCAGCTACAGTCCAGTGTTAAACGTGAGAAGCCAGTTGATACATTGAAAAGAGTGCCTGGAAATGACAAATGTGCCGATTGTGGTGCGCCTGAACCAGACTGGGCTTCTTTAAACCTTGGTGTGCTTATCTGCATCGAGTGTTCTGGTGTTCACCGTAATCTTGGTGTGCATATATCTAAAGTAAGTTTCAAGGTTTTATTTGCACACCACAACTTTTCCAAGTCAATTTCATCAGGTATAAAAGAAAGTCAAGCCTATGCATTATTTTGAGGTGTGGTAAATCACATGAAGGTTCCCAATCCTTAAAACATCCCACTTCTTGAAACAAACTCCTATCGTATTGCATGGGATGATTTTCAGAAATATCTTGATTACTTTTGTTTTTTCATTCTCCTAATTATGGATCAAGTACAGTTTGGCCTGATATTGGAAACTAGAAACTAGTAGCAGTGAAAGTTTCTAGTGTCCGTAGATTTCATATAGGAGGGCTTCTTTGTCATTTCATGGAAGAATATGTTGTATTTTAGTGACCTGTAGGCCCTAAGCCTCTAATCCTTTGACTGTTGTTGGACTTCACTAGAAAAAGAACTTTGGAAGAGATTTTTATTCCGTTGAGTACATTTGTTACTGAAATAAGACTATAAAAGAAGAAACAGGGTTTTTTTTCTGCATGGAGTTGGTTTCTTTTCGATTTTTGATATATGGCATGCAATAAGGATACACTAGGCCAATTCCCTCTTTGCAATTTAGCCCAGAAGTTATCTTGCATTTTTGTTGAGGCAATTGCAGGCCGAAATCTTTCACCCTTGTGTCCATATTCCTTGCTACTGTCCTGGTTCACATATCATTTCTCATGTGTGCTTAGTTGAGAGTCAGGCCGTGAGTGTTTTGATAATCATTACAAACTGTCAACCTTCTCAACAATGTTTCTGCTGCCACCCATGACCACGAGAGGGGATGTGGGAGAGAGGTTATCACTTATGTAAGTCTACAAAGGGAAAAACTATTCTAACAATGCTCCAGTTTTTCACGACTGGTCGTTTTCCAACTGGCTAACAGTACATTGTTTAGCTACTCATGCAATCCCGTCATGTTCTTGGGCGTGGTTACCAAAACAACTTCTTCACCGTAAACTAGCGGTCTGATATTCATATTACATAACATTCACGTATAGACATTTTATTGGAACTGTTAAAAGACTCTCAAAACTGTTTGAAAATAACATAAGAGCTAACATGCACCGTCCTCGAGCACCCATTTTGACAATTTTCAGAATCATGAAGAGTTATATACTGGCAAGCCTAGTAATTGCCTTTCCCTGCTCATTTATGCCACCCACTCTGGTAAATGTCAATGCAGGTAAGGTCATTAGCACTTGATGTTAAAGTGTGGGAACCTTCTGTAATCAGCTTGTTTCAGGCACTGGGTAATGTGTTTGCAAACTCTATATGGGAGGGTCTTCTACAAGCACAAAGAACTTTTCAGGCTGATGAAATACCTATCAAGTAAGAATTCGAGGACTAAATATAGTTGGAAAGTGTTAAATTTTATTTTAATGAATGGTTTACTCTTGTGAATCCTGATGTAGGTTTTTTGAATCTGACAAGCACAAGCTATTTTTTAGCAAGCCCAGCCATGATGCTCATATTTCAAAGAAGGAGAAGTTCATTCACACAAAGGTATACAAAGGGTCTATTTTTTTTTTTTTTTACCTGTTCCGTTCTAGTTCTCTTCTTCCTTGCAATTATTTGCCAAACTTGCTTCTCTCTCTTACCTCCTCCTCCTTATGTTGGAATGCAATGATCACTGAATGAAATTCACTGCCTTGGAGCCCATGTAGCTCAAGTGGCATCTGAGAAACGAGCTGTTCGAAAGATGAAATTTGAACTAAAAAACACTCCGAACAAAACTGAATGTAAACATTTTTCAAATGCTGATGTATTGAGGTCAGAAGGATTAACTTATGTGTTATTGGGGGTTTTTGCACCAACAGGTGGCTCCTTATGGCATTTAGTATTGCTGACTCTCTTACATGTGCGCAGGCGCGCGCGCACGCGCACACACACACACACACACACACACACACACAGAGAGAGAGAGAGAGAGAGATGTGGTTGATAGGTTTAGTCATCACCGGTGAAAATGTTGTAGATGGAACGGTGAAAAGGAGTGATAAACTTTTATTGGAGCTTGTCCCTCATTGACTAATTATTACCTCCTAGCTATGTTACTTGGACTCGGGTGTCGGGTGTGGGTATGTATCTAGGTGTTGGATTCAACTATTTCTCATTTCAAGGACATGGGGACACGGCAACATATTCAAATCTGTTTCTATTTTTGGTGTATTTTCTTACGTAAAAGGGTGCTTTAAGGTCCTATAGTGCATTTCATTGGATAATAAGAGAGGTTTATGCATACTTCCATGATAAAAACGAATTACAATTAGGTTTTCTATAGAAGTGTCTTACTAAACTTATCGGACACATATCCCACCCTCATCCGAGTGTCGAGTGTCCGACTGGGTACTTTATACCATTACGAGAGTCCGCGTAACACAGCCTCCTAGCTAGTGTATGAGCCTGGCGACCTCTCCTCTGATTGTTAATAGGTTTTGAATTGGATGTTTTATCATAGTATCAGGGCTGGACTTTCGGTGGTTTGTTGATTCTCTTGATTGATTGCTCTATTGTTTGTACCTTGAGTGCACCTTGCATCTTTAGAATCCCTATGATATGGGTACTTCGTTTACCAATTCGCCTGCGAGTCAGGGTCACACTTGCTGGAGAGTGACCTTGTCTCACCTAGATAATTCTTACCTCCCAAACTACCATGAGCCTTGGTGGCCTCTTCATTCTCCACTTATTGCCAATTGGTTTTGAGTTGGATCCTTTAACAACTGTTACTGGAAATGCTTTGGGAGGGACGGCCTCAATTGATATAGGTTTTGCACTGGAAATCAAGTTTATTGAGACGAATTAAGGAGCTAGAAATGAATTGAATTAAGAAGTAATGCAACTTAAACACCTCGTAATGCAACTTAAACACCTCGTCTAGCATGACAGAAGAGTATGGTGTTTTAGTAAATAGGGAAGTGGATTCAGGTCTATGTCCACTTCTTTGGGAATAAACTTTGGGTGGGTAGAATTTGCTCATATAATATGGGATTTTGTGCAGCAAAAACGTGTAATATCATACTCATCCGTACATATGCACACACATAGTAAGATATTTATGTACTGAGATCCATAATGTGTGGAACATACTGGAATATTATGTAGCGCACTTATGGAGCCTCACTTAACCTGCTTTAATTACTTCATGGTGGCTTTCTTAGTCTGAATAAAGGTTTTATCCTGGGGTACCCTAAGCGAGTGTATTTTCCTCTTACTGCAGTATGCAGAAAAACGGTTTGTTCACAAAGGGCAGGACAATCATCACCTTCTTTCAGTGGCACAACAGTTGTGGGAAAGTGTCCGTGCTAATGACAAGAAATCCGCTTACCGGCTTATTGTGACTTATGAAGCAGATGTTAATGGTATCCACGGGCCATCTTCACACGATACTTCCATGATTTTGTCCAAAGCAATGCAATTTCAAGAGCAAGAACAAAGTCCTGATCGATACTTTGACTGCTTAGCTGATTATTTGGATGCCGCCTCTAGCTCTTTTAGTTCACCTGGAGAAGGCGAAGTTCAGTTCATGGATGAACTTCTTGATGGTTGTTCCCTGCTTCATCTCGCTTGCCAAACTGCTGATATTGGCATGGTAGAGTTGCTCCTACAGCAGGGCGCAAATGTGAATGCTTCCGATTCAAGAGGTCAGACACCACTGCATCATTGCATCGTCAGAGGAAGAATTTCAACTGCAAAACTTCTTCTTACCAGGTGATTCTTTGTCTTTTAACATATCTTGACTGCTTCCTTGTTTTTCCCTCCATAGTTGTAGTTCCATCTCCGGATACGTATCCTGGCATGCAGCATGTCCACAAATGTGTTTTATTCTTTTGTGTTCTCTTTCCTTTACTCATTAAGCATTATACATTTATACCACTTGTATGTATCCACGAGGAATTTTTTGGGCCTTCAGAGACATGGATAGATGTTGGTCGTTATTCAGAGGCCATTAATCTTATGATTCATACCTCATGTCACAATCTGTCTGCAATCAACTTCATTTGTTAAAATGCGGTAAAAATGGTGCCTTTGCTTACATTTTTTTTTATCACTTTCTGCTATCACGAATATCCTTCAGGTATACTGTCCCCATGTTTTCAATAAGATCATCAATTTCGTAAATGGTTTTCTATTGTCAAGATATCCTTGGTGTATATTATCTCCAAAATGACACCTCGTGACTTGGCACAAAAAAGTTAGTACCCAGAATGAAACTTCTGACGTTTGATACATGAAACTTAAAAAAAATAATTCTCTGTCTAACTGGTGAAAACCTACTGAAACTAAATATTGTGGCGTTATCCAATATCTAATTTAAACGGTTATCTATTCCTTAATTCTCTTTGGATACTATGTTGAATCTCGTTGTGTACCCCTGTTTATGGATGTGGTGCAGGGGAGCTGATCCACAAGCTCTTGATGGAGAAGGTAAAACTCCTCTTCAGCTTGTATCAGAAACCAGTGACGATGTTGAGCTCCTCGCGCTCTTAAAAAACCGGAACAGGTAGCATTTTTGTATGAGATCTCTTGGAAGGCAGACCATAAAGAAGTCTCTGAAACGAATGGAATATTTTACACCAGTTCATCACACATTGAACACCCTACTAGAAAGGCATATATTAGTTTCGGATTCGGACAACTTCGGTCAGTTCGTTTGTGAGGTGGTGCATCTCCCTATTCCAACCTCCAACATTTTCCTCCGCATTGAGAGCTTTGGCAGGCCGTGTTGTACAGTAGGAGTCTTTTGTATCCTGATAGTCCTGTATTTTTCTGTTATGATTGTGTTGATTTATTTTTCCCGGTGAGTTTCTAGGAGGTTTCAAAAATAGGTTTTTTTCCCCCACGATTGTACACTTTCATCGGCTGTTTAAATCGGAGGACAGGGAGCTTCACATGGATTTTGAATTCCATGGAAGTAGGAGCCAGATTTCTTAAATTTGATTGTAATTAGCTTGGAGGCAGTCTATCGTTTGATACGGAAGATATCACTTCACGGATAGATTTACCTCGATGTATTGGCTGTTATAGTTATGAACAACTATTAACTCCTGGAATTCAGGCTCAGAATGAGCAGGACATATAATTGACCAATTGCATTTACCTGTAAATATTATATGCCATCTGGTTGCTTTCTTCGACATGGAAAGATCTTACTCTAGGTTAGATCTAAAAGGAAGTAAACTGGAATTCCCAAGTCACATATGGGTGTAGGGCTACAAACGAATCGCAGCTAGCACAACTCGTTAGTATTCGAGCTCGAGTTTTAGGCCTGTGTAGTAAACAAGCCAAGCTCAACACTCTAAAGCGTGGCTCGGCTCCAAAAATCTTGTCTCGATTGTATAAGCTCAGTTTGTTTATAAGGGCTCATTTAGTAATTGAATTGGAATTGGCTCATCAAGGGCTTGCTTGTTTACAAACAAGCCTTGTAAACGAGTCAAGCTCGAGCTCGAGTTTTAGGCTCATTTGCTAACCTCATACTGTTGAACCCACAACATTCAGTAAAAGTGATTGGGGCCCGGCCAGTTAAGGCTCCCGTTCTATGCTATAAGATCACTCCTCTCGTAAATGTATAGGAACAATATCCATGGAGTAGCCAAAAATTTCACATTGCTGCACTTAACGTAGAAGCAATTTCATTCTGAATAGGCAAGCATCAACAAGAATGGAGCCGTAGCTAGCAACTGTTACACCTATGAATAGGACCAAAACTGCCTTGATTGAACTGGGGCCGAGGTTGAAAAACTTAATTCGAGAGAGGATGCTGCATATGTGACCACTTATACTTGACACACCCATTTTGTTAACTCAAGTATCCTTGCTCACGCCGGCATCAATAAGTGATTTCATGGACATATAAACACATTAGAGCAGCAAATGCCTGTTTTCGTAAGCAAACTAAGTCTCTAACTGAAATGAACCTTTTTAACACAGCTTTTTATGAGAGAGTACCGACACTCTCATGATTTCCAATCTTCTGGTATTCATTCTGCAAATTGCTTAAACTTGTGGAATCTGGAACCCACTTGAATCTCACCATAATTTCCATTGCCCTAGCAGCTTCCTCCTCATCTCCTGCTTCTTGTAACCCACAGACCAGATTTCCACATGTAGCAAGACTTATCATAAGGCCTTGCTTTCCCATTTTTTCAAGCAAGACCAATACGTTGCCAACTTCTCCCTTTCTGCACGTTGCATCTATCAATGCTTCGTACACATTGCTTTTTGACGTCATACCACTTGGACCCATGTTCAATAGCTCATCCAAAAGCTTAAATGCTTTCTGCAAATTACCTTCTTCATAGTGAGCTTCAATCATCATCCCATATGCCACTTCATCAGGTTCGATACCCTCTGCCACCAACTTCTCGAAAAGAGGAAACATCTTCGATCTGTCCCCTACTGTTTTGTAACCATTTAAAAGCGAGGTATACGTTACAATAGTCGGCATCAGATCCCTCTTTTGCATCTCCAAGAAAAGTTCTTCAGCTGCTTCCATCAACCCTCTTTTGCAGTGACTATCAATCAAAATAGTAAAGGTCACATGATTAGGAATGACCTGGTTATCGATCATGTCTTTCACCAACTGTTTTGTTTCACTTAATTTACCTAACTTGCAAAAACTATCAACCAAAGTGTTGAAAGTGACTATGGAAGCAAAACCAATTTGCTTCATTTCTTCAAATAACGACAAGGCCTTCTCTGTATTTCCTTCTTTGCAGCACCCGTTGACTAGGGCATTGTACACAAAACAATCTGGCAGGACCCCTTTCAATGGCATCTCATCAAATAACTGAAATGCCTCACCCAGATTGCCAGATTTGCAGTAACCATCTATAATCGTGGCATAAGTCACGCCATTGAGTTCCAAACCCTTTTCAGGGAGTCCATCAAATAGTTCCCTAGCTCTCTTCAGGTCACATTGCCTGCAAAGTCCATCGATCAATGCATTATAGGTAACGATGTTTGGATTAATACCCTTTTGACACATATCATCGAGAAGTCTGAATGCTTCTGTCATTTCGCCTAGCTTACAGAAGCCTGAAATGAGACAGCTATATGTGAAAACATCCGGAATCATGCCCTTGTCACAGAGTTCAGAGAAAACAAACATAGCCTCTTGCAATTTTCCATTGCTTGAGAGGCCATGGATAAGCACACTATAAGTTTGCACATCTGGGATCACTCCTCTTCCAACCATACTCCTGAATTTTTCAAGGGCTCCCTCTATGACCCCCACTTTGCAATACCCGTTGATCAAGATGTTATAAACTACACCATTTGGCTTGATACCACACCTAAGCATCTCTCCGAAATACCTGTCTGCCTCTAGCATTTCCCCCACTTTACTATGTCCAGACATCAAAGCCCCATATGTATAGACATCTGGTTTTAATCCCCTTTCGACCATTTCATATAAATAAGTCCTTGCTTCATCCACCCTTTTTGCTTTCGAGAGGCCAATTATAAGCGAATTGTAGCAAAATGCATCAGGAGGAATCCCTTTCTCCTTCATCCCCTTCAATATCTCTGTTGCCTCATCGAGTTTACCTCCTTGCACGTGACCCCGCATAAGAGCCGTGTAGATAACTACATTTGGTTGTAAACCTCCGGCAATCATATTTTCAAAAACAAAATTAGCCCTTTGTAGATCTCCACAACGGCATAGCCCATCGATTATTGCACAACAAGTGTAAAGTGAAGGTTGCAAGTTCCTCTCCTTCATTTCAACCAGCAGTTCAGAAACCTTATCAATCTTTTGCTCCCGATTATACCCCTTGATTAAAGTTGTATAAGTCTCGGTATCAGGATTTACTTCCGCTGCAATCATCTCACCCAAAAGATCTTTCGCCTTCTCCGTCTGACCAACCATACAAAACCCATTAACGATTACATTGTAAGTTATACGATTCAACTTTATCCCACTAGAAACCATCTCATCCTTAATTCTAGAAGCCTCTTCCATATCACCTTCTTTCATGAACCCATCCATCAAAGCAGTATACGCAAATTGGTCAGCATTTAGACCCACATTGTGCATTTCTCCAAGTAAACTTTTCGCCTCTTTTGATCTCTTCTGCTTGCAAAGCCCATCAATAAGTGTGGAGTAAGTATAGCCATCAGGGGCCAATCCCTTCTCAATCATCGACTTTTTCAGCTCTAATGATTCATCAACCAGCCCAGCTTTGCACAGCCCGCCAATAGTCACATTGTATGTAACCACATTAGGACTACAACCCCTCTCTTCCATTTCCAAAAGGACCCTTTTCCCCTCCTCCACATTCCCAACCTTACAATGAGCTCTAATCAAATTAGTATAACTATAAGCATCAAGTTTAATCCTAGCTTCTACCATAGCATCAAAAACCCTCCAAAAAAGATCCATTTTACCGCACTTCAACAAGTCTTTTAACAAAGTATTCAAGCAAACTAAACTAGGCAAAAACTCACCATTTTTAGCAGTTATAATCACAGAAGCAGCTTCATCCAATTTCCCTCTCCTCTTATAAGCATTAATTAGTATACTTAAAACCTCGTGATTGCTTGCAGACACTTCACAATCTCTATAACTACTAAAAATCGAATCAACAACAAGGGGAACAGGCGAACGCGTTTCAATCATTTTCTCTAAAACCACATGGGCATGAGCAAATTGGTTCGAATTGCATAACACTATAGCAAGAATTGAGAAAGAACTCAAATTTTGAGGGGTACCCATTTGACTAGTGGACCAGTTGAAGAAGCTGAGGAGGCGTTTGGAGTCAATAGACTTGTTCTGGTGAAGAACGGATCGGATCACATCTGGGTTTAGGGTTTGGGAGAGGTGGGATGATTCTAAAAGGAACTGCCAGTTGTTGTGCTTGAGAATGGTTGTGATTTGTTCAACGGTTGTGTCCTTCTCTTGTTTGGAGGTTTGCGAGCATTGGAAGCGCTTTGATTTGAGAGAAACTGTGGTACCATATCTGATGACCTTCCTATGTGAAATCAAGGTCTTCATTTTCTGTTACGAGTGTTTCAAAGTCATGGGTTTATTAGAGAGAGAGAGAGAGACCTGCACTTTCACTTACTGCAGGAGTGTGGTCCGGTGTGGTGCGACCGTGCGTAGGCGAAGCAAACCGTTGATGAGTTGCCGGTCTACCGTGAAAAGAAATGATAAAAATATGGGTACAGAAATTTTTAACGAAAATTGAAAAAAGACGAACAAAACACCAATATCAATAAGCCGAAATATTTTTTTGGGAGAAACGATTAGAGAGATACGTTGCTGGTTTCATTTCGGACACTACTAGGCGTACATAAGTTTTGTACAAAAAATGTACTAGTATGGATCCCACATAAATGATTGGAGCCGTTCATATCTGTACAAAATTTATATAAGCCTACTATCGTCCGAAAAGAAATCTGCAACGTATCTCGCTAAATCCTTTCTCCCTAATTTTTTTTTTTTTTGACATATTGATTGTGGTGTTTTGTTCTTCCTTTTTTTAATTTTTGGTAAATTTGCCTTATATTTTTTAGACTATTTATCTGTCTCGACAATGAATTTGAAAATAAAAACTTAGACCAAAAACAAAACAAAAAAAATTACTAAAGATGAAGAAATACAAAAAGAGATGGAAAAAATACAAAAGAGTTTAAATGTTGGTACTTTTCTGATTTCTCTTGTCAATGCGAGTGATTAATAAATCCAAAATATTGTATGACAAAAAACTAAACAAAAAATAAATAATAGCCCAAAAAATCACTAGACAATAAATGGAAAAGCTAAATCAATTCATACAAAATACGCACTTTTGATTACTTAATCAGAACCCGTAACATACTTCATTGATTGTGGGTAAAGTTACCTTCGCGGGTGAACAAGATTGTGGGTAAAGTTACCCTCGTAGGCGAACAAAATTGCTTTTCAAAAGAAAGTGAAGAAAAGAACGGATAATTAATTGGTTAATTTAATGGGCAAGTATTATGATTTCTCGCTCCATGTTTGGATTTCAATTTTATGATTGTATGGTGGCATTAAATATAATCTTTAAGGCTAGTAATACATGACGGGATTTTAGTTTCAACTCTGGGGTTCATGATGGATAGTTGTGGTGCTGAGGACAATTGGTCACAAACTTTTGCGACGCAAATCGTTTCCAATTGTTTGATGTACACGGGCTCTATAGAATAATAAATAAAGGATTTGCATTCATCAGACGATTTCAAACACATTTGTGTACAAAAATCTCCACGTAGGAAGTTAGAGGGCGATAGTACCTCACGAATACGTGAAGTAGATTATCTGCATATATCCATAGTACAAAAAAATAAAAATTATAATGTATACAATAAGGATAAATTAATGATGTCTATATACACGGCAATTTATTTCTTTTCTCTTTCTTTGTATTTCAAATAGAGAGACTTAAGGAAATAATTATTTCCATATCTTTTCATAAAATCTAAAAACAGTGTGAAAGTGTGTTTGCACCTTGTTGATAGAAAGAAAACGAAAGCAAATTTACGATGAAAACTTCAGAGAGAACTACTAGGGGGCATTCAGCTTTTGTTTTTAGTAAATTGAAAATATAATCATGTTCATTTTTAATAAAAATAAAACGGAAAACATAATTGGTAATAATTTTCTTTTGTAAACAGTAAAAAGCAAAAACAACAAACATGTTTGGTAGTATCATTTTGTACTTTTTTTGTTTTTCTCACTCTTCAATTCTTCTTTTTTTTCCCAAGCAAAGGCAAAACGTCGCAAGTGGTGACTAACTCATACGGTAGAGCTCTTGAATACCTCATACTGTATTCCGGGATCGAATCTCATTCCCCCCTCCCTTATGTAATATATTAGGAATGACGAATAATATGAAAAAAAGAATGAAAAAAAGAAGAAGGCAAAACGTCATCACTACAAGACACATGCATCCCAACTAAAGTTAACACTCCACGCACCCGCGTGACCCGAGAATCACATGCCACCAAAAGCCCCCCGCAAGACAGAGACAAAATTGGCGAGATACAAGCAAGGCCAAGAACTAGACAAGTGACAATACAAACAGTGCTAGCCTCCACCACACTAAAGCCACCCCAAAACCCAAGAGTAGCACATGCCAGGAACACCAAAACCAGATTATAGTATCAGCATTAGCAGACCAGGACCCAGGTTAGACAACAACAAAACTATTCTTTTCTTTTCTTTTCATTTTTTTTGAAGAAGACCAAAACTATTCAACTTGCAAAAGGAAAAAATACCCCACACAAACCCACACACACATCAGACCACAAACACACAAAAATCAGAGAAACTCACACACCCATCCACACACGCAAATACCACTGCAGAATCCTCCCTAACTGAACACCACAAACTCACACACCCATGAAAGAAGGTTATATGCAACTTGGTAAGCATTTAGACCCACCTCGAGCATTTCTCCAAGTACAGATTTCGCCTCTTTTGATCTCTTCTGTTTGCAAAACCATTAATAAGTATGGAGTAAGTATAGCCATCAGGGGTCACTCCCTTCTCAATCATCGACTGCTTTAGCTCTAATGCTTCATCAACATGGCCAGCTTTACAAAGCCCATTAATGATTGCACTGTAAGTATGACAATTCAACTTTATCCCACGAGAAACCATCTCCTCCTGAATTCTAAAAGCCTCTTCCATATCACCTTGTTTCATGAACCCATCGATCAAAGCATTATACACAACGTCGTTAGCATTTAGACCCACCTCGAGCATTTCTCCAAGTAAAGATTTCGCCTCTTTTGATCTCTTCTATTTGCAAAACTCATTAATAAGTATGGAGTAAGTATAGCCGTCAGGGGTCACTCCCTTCTCAATCATCAACTGCTTTAGCCCTAATGCTTCATCAACATGGCCAGCTTTACAAAGCCCATCAATGATTGCACTGTAAGTATGACAATTCAAGTTTATCCCATGAGAAACCATCTCATCCTTAATTCTAAAAGCCTCTTCCATATCACCTTGTTTCATGAACCCATCGATCAAAGCATTATACACAACGTCGTTAGCATTTAGACCCACCTCGAGCATTTTTCCAAGTAAAGATTTCGCCTCTTTTGATCTCTTCTGTTTGCAAAACCCATTAATAAGCATGGAGTAAGTATAGCTGTCAGGGGTCAATCCCTTTTCAATCATCGACTGCTTTAGCTCTAATGCTTAACCAACATGGCCAGCTTTACAAAGCCCATTAATGATTGCACTGTAAGTATGACAATTCAAGTTTATCCCACGAGAAACCATCTCATCCTTAATTCTTAAAGCCTCTTCCATATCACCTTCTTTCATGAACCCATGATCAAAGCAGTGTACACAACGTCGTTAGCATTTATACCCACATTGAGTATTTCTCCAAGTAAAGATTTTGCCTTTTTTGATCTCTTCTGTTTGCAAAACCCATCAATAAGTATGGAGTAAGTATAGCCATTAGGGGTCACTCCCTTCTCAATCATCGACTGCTTTAGCTCTAATGCTTCATCAACACGGCCAGCTTTGCACAACCCTCCAATAGTCACGCTGTATGTAAATAAATTAGGACAACCACCCTTCTCTCCCATTTCAACAAAGACCCTTTTGCCCTCCTCTACATTCCCAACCTTACAATGAGCCCTTATTAAGTTAGTATAACTATAAACATCAGGCTTAATCTTAGAATCTACCATTGCATTAAAAACCCTCCAGAAAAAGATCCATCCGGCTGCACTTCAAAAAGTCTTTTAACAAAGTATTCAAGCAAACTAAACTAGGCAAAAGGTCACCATTTTTAGCAGCCAAAAGCACAAAAGCAGCTTCATTCAATTTACCTCTCCGCTTATAAGGCATCTTCAACCCACCCTCCATTACTCCATTTTTGTCTTCATTCCTCCATTTTGAAGGAAAACCTCTCTCCAACCCATCCTCCATTTTCCCCTCCAAAATGGAGGATTTTTTTTTCACCCTCCAAATATGGAGTATCAAACAATGCTGGAGGATCACCTCCATTTCACTATTCATACTTTCCAAATTCCTCTCATGTCCTCACCCTCAAATGAGTTATGGCTGAATATGTTTGAGATCGTATCAATGGTTATGGCTAAACTCAACAAATTGGAGGAAAGTAGTTGGAGCTCACCGTTTAGATTCAAGTATATTAATTTTGCTCTCTAGGAATTGGAGTTCTGGCCATTTGTCCATGGCTGAGTTTGTTTACTGTGGGAGAGAGAGACTTTACTGCTGGGGAATTTAACAAAGGTCGAATGTAGAGGGAAATTTTTTGCCCAAAACATTGTGGTTTGAGGTTGCAGTAGAGGGAAAAAATTTGGAGGGAATTGAGAGGTTATCTTTGGAGGGAAATGTTTGTTGGAGGTAAATTGGAGGGAAGTTTGGAGGTTAATTTTGGAGGGAAACTTTTAGAGATAAAATAGAAATGTGTGGGTTGGAACTCACATGAATAGTGATATCCTCCAAATTAACTTTTTCAATATAAAACTATATTTTGATCCTCTAAAATGGAGGAATGGAGATGTGTGGGTTGAAGATGCTAAAACCACATGATTATTTCTAGTCACCTCACAATCTCTGCAACTACTAATACCCGATGGACACGAATAAATTGGTTCGAATTACATAACATAACAGCAAGAATTGAGAAAGAGCTCAAGTTTTGAGGGGTACACATTTGACTAGTGGACCAGTTGAAGAAGCTGAAGAGGCGTTTGTAGTCAATAGACTTGTTTTGGTGAAGAACGGATCGGATACCATCTGGGTTTAGGGTTTGGGAGAGGTGCGATGAGTCTAAGAGGAACTCCCAGTTGTTTTGATTGAGAATGGTTGTGATTTTTTGAACGGTGGTGTCATTGTTTTGGTCAGAGGATTGTGAGCACTGAAGGCCCTTTGATTTGAGAGAAACCGGTGCTGTGTATCTGATGACCTTCCTATGTGAAATCAAGGCCTTCATTTTCTATTCTTTGTGTTTCAACTCATGGGTTATTAGAGAGAGTGAAGCCTGAACGTCCTTTACTTTCACTTCCTGCAGGAGTGTGGTGTGGTGGGAAGGCGAAGCAAACTGCGCCGGTCTACCGTGAAAGGAAAGTGAAGAAAAGGTAGGGTATTTTTTTAAAATTTTTCCCGTATTCTGTTTGTATTTTTTTAATTGTTGTTAGATTTGCGGTATTATTTTTGTTTACTCAACCGCTGGGAGGAGCCTAAAGTAAAAATTCTGATAAAAAACGAAAAAAAATTCAAGACGAAAGCAATACCAAAGAGCTGTCTTTTTGTCTAAGATGTCATTTTATATGAAAATTTATCATTTTTGTGTATTTTTTTATACTTTTTTTATTTCTCTCGTCGATGTGAATAATTAATCCATAAATTTACGACGAAAAGCTAAACAAATAATTAAGAAAAGCAAAAAATGTCATGGCCTTGTTTGTTTAGGGGGATTTGGGGGTGGAATTTAAGAGTGGATTGGAGTGGGTCCCATTTTCCATTGTTTGTTTTCCTGGATTTGGATGGGATTTCCCCATTTTAATGCAAAAAAATACTTTCAACTGGCTATATCCAGGGCCGGCCCTGGGGTGAGCCCAACAAGCCCCCGGGCTTGGGCAACCCCCCACCACGGGCAACCAAAAAAAAAAATTATCCATTAAGTATATAACAAATGTATAAGTTATAAGCAAAAAGAAGGCAGTTGATTTGGGTCAAGCGAAAGGGGTCTCTCTTACCACAGAATATGCTCCGGGTTCGAGTCATGGAACGCCACTTCTCCATTTTTATTTTTATTTTTTGCTCCAAGGGGGGGAGCCTAAGTCCCTCTACTCGACAGACTACTCACTCCATCTTTATCTTCCTGTAGAACATTTAATGTGATTTCTACTATTCCCTCCGTTCCTTTTTAAGTGTATTAACTTGTAATTCTAACTTATTTTCTCTCATATCAAGTTTTACAACTTTTACATCTACTTTTCACTACTACCCTTATCAATATAATAATACCCACGAACTTTACAAAAAGAAATATACTTTTAAAGGCAAAATAGGAAATGTACCCACTAACTTTTCAAAATACACACTTATTAAGGGACAACCCAAAATAGAACTGTCTACACTATAAAATGGACGGAGGGAGTAGTATTTAATTTAGCAAATAAAAAAAAATTGATATAGACGTTAAAATGTCTATATTGATAAATATTACTCACTTATTTTAAACCTTATTATGATTTTTTTGCTAAAAAGGATTTGTACTTCTCTAATTTTTCGAAAATTAGTTTTTTTAAGTTTCTAGTTCAAATTTCATTCAGATGTGTTCCTTCATTGTTGGATTATAAGGTCTTTATGGGAAGATGGTGTTTTTTCAAACGGTATACTGTTAGTTAGCAAATTCAATTAAATATACTCGTACAAATGCTTGGGTAGAGAGAAGGTTTTTTTAGTTGAAGTCCATAAAAATTTATCTTCGGACAACCATGTCACACGAGAAATTAAGTGGACGGCATAGGATCTCAATTAATGAGTACATGTAGAAGTTAAAGTAAGACGACTTAATTAAATAATTTTCCTCAAGAATGCAAGGAGAAATTGTTTTCTTCGAATCTGATCGTGGTAATCACAAAGCAATAAAGCCACGTTATATTTGATTTTGTGTTTTTGATGTAGTTCAAGGTAAAAACATAATGTAATGTTGATTTTTTTTTTACTTATAGGTCTTTCCTTTTTTTATAACTTTATGTGGGCAACCAAACTTGAAGTCGGACTTGGGCAATCCAAATATTAGGGCCGGCCCTGGCTATATCCCGTCGAACACATACACCGGATATAGATTTTCTCCATCCATTGATATCCTGAGCAATATCCCAAGGATTTCATATCTCATCCATTTATCTCTGATCAAACAAACAGAGTAATGAGTGGAATGCGCTAGATAGAGAAATAAAAGTAATATTTGGAAAAAAAAAAAAAAAAACTTATTGAGAACTGTGTGCTGATGGAGAGGGTGGTTCTCGAAACGCAGCGAAGTTTATTTTATTTTATTTTATTGGCAAAAGAAACAACTATTTGGTTCAAAGTAAATTTCTTGGCTTGGATTTAAACTTTTACAGTTGTTTGGTAGGAAAATTAACTTCTTCAATGCTTCGGAATCTAAATCTTCAGTTGCGTGGGATCTACAAGGATGCTTCTATGTGAACATGCACATATATGGATACCGATTGTCCGATACCATCTGATTCATGTACACCTGATAAAATGGCTCCATGTGCATCGGTGAAGCTGGTGGAGAAGAATGGCTAATACTCTTCCATGATTCGGGTGAGGAAAAGGACAACTCACTGAGCAAAGGAGACAAGAGGCGCTCACAGATTATCTATGCAAAAGAAGTTTGTTTTTTTTTTAAGAATAGAGGGAAAATTTTATTAAATCACTGAGCAATGCCGATACAGTAGGAGTTAAATGATGTAACCGATCAGAACGCATGAGAGACCTGCAAGGCCATTACATCTGTCCTACATAATAAAACACGGTGAAAAATCTAGACTAAACACAAGACAAAACAAAACAACCACCACAGAGAACAGCACCACGGAACTACAAGCCATGGAGCACTGTCGCCCGAACTCCAACAGGATACAAACACCACCACCGTACCAGCATCACCCCAGCATTTGCTTACTCCCATCCAAGCTCCAAGCACAACATAACCTTACTCCCATTCGGCGCTTGATCCTGCCAAGACGATAAAAAAGAGCGATGCATGCATTCCATTTTTTTTAAAGGCCATATGAAAAACATTTATAAACCAAAACAAGAAAACGGGATAAAACCCCTTTGAAAACCCCAGAAACACATAAAAACTTAGGATGCATGCCGCTACACACCAAAGATCATAAACAAAAAGAAAAACCAGAAACGGCATGGGTACGGGCCGGAGGCTTTGTTGCTGAATGTTGGATCCAAACACTCCAAAGGTTTTAAAATCAGAAACGGCTAAGGTGTGGGCCGGAGGACATACTGTTGGGTGATTAACTGCAAGAAGAAACATGCAAGACACGGCGGCAAGACAGACGCCCAATCGGCAAGCCACGGATCAGAAATCAGAGGTCCGATCATGCATAAAAGAGGCGGCCGACGGTCGGAGATGGGCTAAGCGAACTGGGTATCTGGGTTATTTAAGGTGTCGTTTTATATGAAATTTTTTCAATTTCGGTGCACATTTTTATACATTTTTAATTTCTCACGACAATATGAATGATTAGCCCCAAAATTTACGACGAAAAGCTAAACAAAAAGTTAAAGAAAAATAGAAAAAAGTCATTTAGAGTAATGAGTGCAGAGGAGTAGATAGAGAAATAAAGTAATAATTGAAAAAAAAAACTTCATGGGAACTGTGTGCTGAGTTAGAGGGTGGTTCTGGAGAACCGAGCGAAGGTTTTTTTTTTTCTTTTATCGGCAAAAGAAACAACTGTTTGGTTCAATGTAAATTCCTTGGCTTGGATTTAAATTTTTACAGTTATTTGGTGGGAAAATTAACTTCCTCAATGCTTTGGAATGTCTAAGCTTCAGTTGTGACATAGTTACGTGGGATCTACAAGGATGCTTCTGCAGTTCTGCGTGATGTTGGCGGTATTTCAGGGATATTGAAAGCTACTATTTATCATCGTGCGAGTAAACTCGACTTGCACACGTATCACGTGTACCTGCTCTCTAGTAGAATAATAAGGGGTCTATTTGCATCGACTATTCCAAACGATTGTGTTTGGATTCGTGAACCAAATGTATTGGTGTTAAATAACCTATGCGTAGAAAAGCTGGAGGGCAATAGTACCTAACCACCAATACGTGAAAACAAGATGAATATGAGAAGTAGATTATCTGCATAGTGTTTTGATGTCCAAGATCTCTTTTGAGGTCCTTTGTTTGTCTAATAATATGGTTGTGCCTCAGAGGGAGGAATGAGGAAGAAAAATTTGCTCTTTTATATGAACAAAAGCCCCATTTAATTTAGGACTATTTCAGTTCGAGCAAGTATGCCTTGGGACCTTAGTCACAGAGACAAAGAGAAGAAAGAATTAATGGCCTTTACATCTTGCAAAATAGGCCTTACTGGACCAGGGGACCGTATAGTGCATAAAAGCGCACTACACGGTGTAGTGCACTACTACATGGCTACAACTACACAGTGTAGAAAGACCGCAATAGCTTCAGCCATCAGAACTGAACTCCCAAAAAACCAATCCACATCTTGCTCCCGCACCAATCCCTGGTCGTTCAACAAACACCAAGCAACAACACTATCCCCGTTGTCTGTCCTTTTGTACGCTTCTCCTGTAAATTCTTCAACATCCAAAAATTGTGAGCAGCACCATTCAAAACTTGCACAAACCCGCCTGAAAAGGACCAAACAAAAATTGATTAGGCCAACACCAGATATCCCGGGCGTCTTTTAACCGCCCAACCGCTATAGGGCTACCCCGGAAAAATCAACAAAACCCAAACTAGACGCACGCCAAAGCCTTTGAGCACCTTCACACTCAAAAAACAAGTGCTCTAACGATTCCGCCTTGCTCCACACACCAGACACGCAAAACTCTATGGACCACCTTCCACAAAAACAAAGCAAATTTGGGCGGTAAATTCAAGCCCCAAATTCTCTTCCACAAATCCCCCATGCCTTCCTCCCGAGACACACCAAACAAACGAGAGACAGCCATCTTGAGAATGCTCCCATCTCGAGAAGCTTTCAACAGAAAATTCCCCATCTCGAGTCAAGATTGCTCTGCTATGTACAACAAGGTTTTGACCGAAAATTTCCCATCTCGAGAATGCTCCCAGTAACACTCATCCGCTAGCCTATTTCTCTGAATATGGATTAAAATTTCAGGAATGAACTCTCTTGGAAACAAAAGCTGCACAAGCGGTTTTCTCCATGAAAATCTATTCCAATCAACCAAGTCATTAAGTTTAAAATTATTAACACCAATGGGTTTACCATTCGCTATATAGGGATTAAGTCCCTGAGGAATCCACTGTGTTTGGATGACCGGAATCTTGAGTAGGAATAGGAATCTGGTTACTGGGAATCAAATTTCTGGGAATTTTCTTGGGTGAGAATAAGAAAATAATTACGTGGAATCTAATTCCTAGGAATTTGATACCTGGAGTAATTTTATTTCGGTGTTTAGATTAATTCAGTAATCTTACGCGGGAACAATTATTTTAGAAAGTTATTAAAATCAACGTTTCATTTTTCTTAATGAATGAGTCTGGAATCTGAGATTCCCATGGGGTGAGGTAGGAATCAGATTCCCACTCAGTTTGGGAATGTGATTCCTGATTGAATGTGTCATCAGGAATCACATTCCTATTCCTGATCATTCCAAATGCAGGAATCAGAAAAGCATGGAATCACGTTCCTTTTTTTGTCTGTTCCAAACATTGGAAAGAAGGCATCATATTCTCATTCCCCCTCGAGATTGCTGTCATCCAAACTTAGTCAAGCAATAACTCTTTGCCCCAAAGGATGCTCTTCCGACCCCAAGAGCACCCTGCCTTAGCCTTACAATCCAGGAGCGGCTTGGCATGGCATGGCAGTTCTTGCCAAGCAACACTCTGGCGGCTAGGAGTGAATTCGGATCCCGAAATATCTCCAAGCTTGTTCAGCCAATAAAACTTGATTGAAACAACTATGGTCATGAATACCCAAACCACCTAAACCCATAGGCTTACACAACTCCGACCATATTTTCCAACAAAACCACCCTCCATCTCCTTTGCCCCACAAAAATCTAATACTAATGCTCCTTACTTTCTTAACAAAATAACAAATAGAATTTCTTAACAAAATAACAAACAAATGCAAAAAAAAAAACAAATAGATAGGGATAGTCAATAAAATATGCTTCACTAACACCAAATGACCCGCAAAGGCTAAAAATGGGAGCCTCAAATTAGCTAACTTCATCCCAAACCTATCCAAGATAGGTCGAAACAACTCTCCTTTCCGCCTAGAAAAATCCAAATTGGAGCCTGAATAAATCCCATGTTTACCAATAATTTTTATGCTAAACATTTCCTTCAAAAAAGCCTGATTAGTCTCACACATATTAGGACTGACAAAGATCTTCGATTTCATATAATTAACTTTTCGACCCGCAAAATCACAATAAGCATCAATAATCCACTTCAAACACCAAATCTAAACTAGATCAAATTAAATTAAAGAAGAAAAAACTGCCGAAAGATGTGAAATAGGCAGAGAGTGAGGACTTATCGCTACACCTTTGAACACATTAGAGCATGGACGAAGCCAAGACTTGGCCAACGGGTTGCACTTCGATGGAAGTCCACTAATAATTGTTGAATTATCTTCGTGAAAATACAAAGCGAAAGTGTACCGTAAAATCAAGTTTTATCTTTGAGTTTTATTTTGTGGTTTTACAAATAATAAAGGGTTGATTCAACTATCTCGTGGTCTTTAGATCAAAGCCATATAGATATTTTGCCCATTAGGTAGAGGAAAATAGGAGCATAAAGACAAATAAGCTCGAATTTCAATATACATCTTATGGATAACAATACACTTTTTCTGGATAATAATATACTTTTTCTGGATATTGATGCATCTTTTACACATTATCATCTGCCCAAAGAGTGGAGTTTAGCATTTTCCTAGATATTAGTTATATGATCGGAACCGTTTATGTTTTCAATTAATATATTTCCATTGTCTATGTAAAAAATCAAGCTATTTGAGTATCGATAAGTATCATATCAACTTCTATTAGTGTAAAACAACAATTTTTTTCAGAATTGGGGATGAAATATGCCACCTCCACCCCTATAGGCTTCCGTCCCTACATTAGAGCTTACAAAAAAAAGTTAAATTAGCCGACAAGACCTGACTAACCAAGATAAACAAAAAAGGAGAAAGAGGATCCCCGTGACGCAGACCATAATTGTAGACTAGAACAAAAAAATTCAGACCAACTCCATTGATAATGATCGAAAAAGACGCAGAAGATATACACTGAAAAATCAAATTTACCCACTTAGGACAGAATTACATACCAGAAAGAACATTGACCACCGTTGACCACTTAATCCCATCATATGTCTTGCTCATGTCCAATTTTACAGCAAAACTTGATTTTTTACCCTTAATGTGGTGCCGGATGAATTCAACCGTTTCATGCGCAAGCAAGATACTATCAATGATAAGGATTGAGAACAAAATCATTTAACAGTAATGGGAAATATTATTATGCAAATGATTAACCTAACTTGCAAAACCCATCATATGTCCTTTGGCAAATAAACCAAAAACAGGTTTTTTGGTTTATTCGTTTTGTCTTTATTCAAAAAAAAATTGCAAATGTTAGTTTTGCATCAATTTTTTGTGATTTATTGGTTCCTCTCGACGAGACGAATCTAACAAATATGAAATTATAGTGAAAATTAATTATTTTTTTAATAAAGCCAAAATTAAACCAATAAACCACGTATTTTTGGCTTTATTCAAAAAAAATTTAGTTTTGACTATAATTTTATACTCTTTAGATTCGTCTCGTCGAAAGGAACCAATAAACCATAAAAATTTGATGCAAAATTAACATTTGGGAAAAAAATTTGAATAAAGACAAAACGAATAAACCAAAAAACCTGTTTATGTTTATTTGTCAAGGAGGCACTGTTGAAAGTGACTGTCGAAGCAAAACCCATTTGCGTCATTTCTTCCAAAAGTGACACGGCCTTCTCTGTATTTCCTTCTTTGCCAAACCCCTTGACTTGCGCATTGTAAACAGACCGACTGGGCCGAATGCCCCTCGATGGCATCTCGTCAAATAACCGAAGTGCTTCACCAAGATTGCCAGATTGGCAGTATCCATCTATAATCGTGGCGTACGTCACAACATCGAGTTCCAAACCCTTTCCAGAGAGAGTCCATCAAATAGTTCCCTAGCTCTCTTCAGGTCACGTTGCTTGCAAAATCCATCAATCAATGTACTGTAAGTAAAGATGTCTGGATTAATACCTTTCTGACACATATCATCGCGAAGTTTGATAGCTTCTGTCATTTCACCTTGCTTACAATACCCGTTAATCAAGATGCTATAAACTACAACCGTTGGTTTGATACCACACCTAAGCATCTCTTCGAAACACCTGTCTGCCTTTAGAATTTCCCCAACTTTATATCCAGAAATCAAAGCCCCATAAGTATAACCACTTGGTTTTACTTCCGCTGCAATCATCTCACTCAAAAGATCTTTCGCCTTCTCCGTCCGACCAACCTTACATAGCCCATTAATGATTGCACTGTAAGTATGACAATTCAACTTTATCCCATGAGAAACCATCTCATCCTTAATTCTAAAAGCTTCTTCCATATCACCTTCTTTCATGAACCCATCGATCAAAGCAGTATACACAACGTCGTTAGCAATTAGACCCACATTGAGCATTTCTCCAAGTAAAGATTTCGCCTCTTTTGATCTCTTCTGTTTGCAAAACCCATCAATAAATATGGAGTAAGTATAGCCATTAGGGGTCACTGCCTTCTCAATCATTGACTGCTTTAGCTCTAATGCTTAATCAACACGGCCAGCTTTGCACAGCCCTCCAATTGTCACGCTGTATGTAAATAAATTAGGACATGCAACAACCCTTGTCTTCCATTTTTAAAAAGACCCTTTTGCCCTCCTCAACATTCCCAACCTTACAATGAGCCCTAATTAAGTTAGTATAACTATAAACATCAGGCTTAATCTTAGACTCTACAATTGTATTAAAAACCCTCCAGAAAAGATCCATTCGGCTGCACTTCAACAAGTCTTTTAACAAAGTATTCAAGCAAACTAAACTAGGCAAAAGGTCACCATTTTTAGCAGCCAAAAGCACAAAAGCAGCTTCATCCAATTTACCTCTCCGCTTATAAACATTGATTAGTTCATCCAAAACCACATGATTATTTCTAGACACTTCACAATCTCTGCAACTACCAACAATTGAATCAACAACAAGGGAAACAGGCGAACGGGTTTCGATCATTTCCACTAAAACCCAATGGGCACGAATAAATTGGTTTGAATTACATAACATAACAGCAAGAATTGAGAAAGAACTCAAGTTTTGAGGGGTACCCATTTGCCTAGTGGACCAGTTGAAGAAGCTGAAGAGGCGTTTGGAGTCAATAGACTTGTTTTGGTGAAGAACGGATCGGATCACATCTGGGTTTAGGGTTTGGGAGAGGTGCGATGAGTCTAAGAGGAACTCCCAGTTGTTTTGATTGAGAATGGTTGTGATTTTTTGAACGGTGGTGTCATTGTTTTGGTCGGAGGATTGTGAGCACTGAAGGCGCTTTGATTTGAGAGAAACCGGTGTCGTGTATCTGACGACCTTCCTTTGTGAAATCAAGGCCTTCATTTTTCTGTCCTGTGGGTTTCAACTCAAGGGTTATTAGAGAGAGAGAGAGAGAGAGAGTCTGAAGCCTAAACGTGCTTCACTTTCACTTCCTGCAGGAGTGTAGTGTGTGTGGTGCGAAGGCGCAGCAGACCATTTAGTGAGTCGCCGGTCTACCGTGAAAAGAAAGTGGAGAAAAGGTTGGGTTTTTATGCTCCATTCCTTCGTATTTTTTGTTTTTCCTGCATTGTTTCTTGTTTAAATTTTTACGGAGTATTAAATTTGCGATATAATTTTTTTGGATCAATCATCCGTTTCGACGGGAAGAAACTAAAATAAAAAATGATAAAAAAGAAATTAATAACAACAAAAACATTACTACTACGTAGCGTCTTTTTTTCTAAAGTGTTGTTTTACATAGTAGTAATTTTTTTTTTTGTTTTTCTGATTCCGCTCATAGATACAAATGATTAATCCTAATAATTAACGACGAAAAACAAAACAAAATATTACGAAAAGAGAAAAAAGTTATTTAGAATCGTGAGTCGTGAGCAGGGCCGGCCCCGGGGTAAGCCTGGCAAGCCTCCGGGCTAGGGCAACCCACCCCGGCTTGGGCAACCAAAAAAAAAACGTAAGGTATGTATAAATAAAAAAAAGTTTCCAAGCTGAACACAAGGAGTAGATTTTGCTTGATGGTCAAAGATGGTGCATAATGCCTGGCTGGGCTGAGTTCGAATCTCACGGGCAGCTGGGTAGCGTTTTTACTGGTACTTTTTGTTTCTCCAAACTCTGAAGTTTAGCATTCTTTCTTTCTTTTTTTAGCTTTTATTTTCATATATCTGCCAGCCTCCTCTCTTTTTTTCCCAACAGGACAAGTTCAAACTCAAAATATACACTCAAATATACAAATACTTTAATAAGTGGGATTACATAAATTTGTGTTGTATTATGAGTGAGTCTCACAGATTTATACATGTG